>MIQA02008319.1:0-16814 GCA_001887855.2 Sclerospora graminicola | reverse complement strand
AGTTTCGGGCTATTTGCGAGCAGGAGTACGGCAAATTTGCTCCAATGAAAGTACGGCCAGGAACAGTGGAGGAGTGGCGGATAGTGGTGGAAGGACATATAGTTGCACGTCAACTACCGCAGTTCATCAAACGGATTATGAAGCTGGATGATCAAGTACGGCTTGTACATACGATAAGGGCCCAAGTGTAAGGGTGCTTGACGATGGATTACGTGGGGAAAGCCCGATTAAGGAGGCATTTCTCAGCACAAAAACGCATCCAAGAGAGTATCACGACAGCGGCGTCCACTCGAGGTGCAGGAAGTCCTGAGCTCTGGAAGATGGTGTCGCAAGTGAAGAACATCAGCTATAATGGGAGTAATCATACTCTTTACTTTCATTTTTACACGGGAAATGGCTAAAAAATTTGTGGGGGAAAAAGTGCTTTTCCACAGATTTGACCACACCCTGCAAAATCTACACCAAGAGCGCCGGACAACTGGAGTGACAGCATGGGAGAAACAGGTTGATGCGAATGGAGATGAATTTGGACAAAGAGGGTTTTATTCCTGTATTTTGAAGAATGTTACGCGGGCGATCGATTTACTGAAACTTTCGGGATATTTACGTTCTTTGTTGGGGGTGGATTTCCAGCTGGATGATTTGGACCAGAGTGGACCTTTTTCGAATACGTCTACGTTATTGAAACTGATAGTGGCAGCAGACACATGTCCGCCAGCATTGAAAGGCATTAAACGGATTTATTGGTGCAACATGATGATCGTTGTAGAACACCCAGCGATGAAGGGCCGCAAACGGTGTCTTAGATGTGGGGAGGTGGGGCATCCGATGCGTAAGTGCTTAACCCCAATTGCGAACCTGATCAAGATGAATTGTATTCAAGTCACATCGGATGCATTAGCTCAACTAAAACTGCCGGCGGCACGTTTCGGAGTATGGAGGAAATGAGATCGCAAGTGGAGGAAAACCGAACCAAGCAAGCCGGGAAGAATTGAATAAAAAAGAAGAAAACAAGAGTGAACAGGAGAAATGTTCTTCAGAGGGGTGTCTTACGTCGCAGAATATTAGCATGACACGACGTCAGGAAGTTGTGCGGAGTGGTGGTGATGCCACCCGGACAGAAACAGGGAATAGTCAGCAGAATGGATCGATAGAATGGATCAAAGTTACCAGTAACAAAAAACATGGAGGCCAGGCGAGTACACCTGTAAGCAGTAGGGGTATTCGTCGGGAGCAACTTAAGAACAATAAGTCGGATGTGCGGGACGATATGACGGGTTTGGATATCAAGTTGACATCGACAGGGGGAGACAGAAACAGCTGGACTACTGAGAAGGCAGGAAACTGGACAACCAAGGGAGTAATGCTGGTGGAAACGGACCACGCTGGGCCTAAACCTCGCAAGAAGACGGGAAGGGATAAACATAGTAGCCCTGACGAAATGATACAAAAGAAGAACACGGCCTTTCTGATGTTGGAAGGCCAATTAAAACAATCAATAAAACAGCTTTTGGGAGAAGTGCATGACATTGAAGGTATTCTGGACCTCACAGCGTTGGATCTACTCCCCCGATCTCTTTTGACTACTTTAGTCTCATTGAAAGAATTATTGGCGTCTTCTCTTTGAGCGGTGCAGACTCCCGCCACCGGCAATTGCCAGCTGTATGTGGTTTGACAGGCGTTAGCCTCCTCGGTGCTTGGAGGAAGTCTCATACCTATTTTGGAACAAATGTCCGCAAAAATTAAGGAATGATGTCTTGCACGGGCTTTAATGGATTTTGACATCAAATTCCCACCAGGGATCAGAAAGCAGACTTTGCTCAGCTTAGGTAGAGGATACCCCAGGATTTCGGCTGCGGAATCGTAGAAGGAATTTCCGTTGTACCTGACGGAATTTGCCCAAAGCGGGTCAAATTTATCAGATGGAGTCCCTATGTCAGCGTGGGGGAGTAATGATAGTCTGGCAAGTATTAGTACTCTTCTGCGGCTAACATTATGTAATAAAGTCACCAGATGGAGTGCCTTGAAGATTTCTGTACACACCGGAAATTAGACGGGCCCACTCGAGAAGTTACCATATGAGTGGTGAATACCCAATTACGCTGGAAGCATTTGTTTCGAAAGAGTGTGCCCAATGTTTACAAGCCTCAAAAGAACCAGATGAGCATCAATTACCTTTAGTTCTGCAATTTGGAGGACAACGTTACTCTGCACTTTTGTGGGGACGGAGGTCAAAGGCATATGTCGAGGATGAAACAATGGATACTGGCAGCAGTGATGACGATGCCTTCGAGGATGAGAGGGTGATCGAGAACGGTAAATTAGATGTGGAGAAGGGCGATTCGGCGGGACAGAGTTCAGTCCATCCGATTATAGTCGATAACCCGGGCGATGGAATATTGGTTTCCACAGAGGCCTCAAACGAGATTATCAGCAATTCGAGCTCTCAAATCTCACAGTACGGCAGCCACTCACCATGGGATCCTGATGGATGGGAAGGTGACATTGATGAGCTGTTAGATCGATTAAATGACCCAACCATCCATCATGATCTCAAGTGTGAAATTTCCCAAATTAGCACTACAAGGAACCCAAGAATGTGTGATGTCATACATTTTCTGACCGACACAGTGACCAGACTTTCACTACAGAAACAGGAGCACATATTGAAAGCGGATTTTAATAATCCAAGTACGAGAAGATGGTTCCTTCAACGATATCAGATATCGAAACCAGTATTACATCAATGGGTTCAGAAAGTTTGGTTGGAGAATATCGAATCATCCTCAAAACTATTTTCAGCCTTCTTTGAGTTCAGAATATTTGCCAACGGATTCGCCCACGAGTCAGGAGGGAGACGTAACGGTTGTCGAGGTTGACGAGTATAGTAATAAACGAGTTTGCCGCCGGCAAGATACGGACAGTGGGCCGGAACAGGAAGAGGAACACCTATACAACGTGAACTAATTGACGACTTAATGGAGAGCGGAGGGGAGCCGGAGAGCGAGGAAAGGACATTAGAAGAATGTCAACCGATGTGGGATAACCTCCAACCGGCATGGGAGAAGAACACTGGAATCGTATTCCCAAAAGCGTCCTCCCGTAACACGTTTGGTTGAAGCAGCACAACATGAGGCTAATCGGAATTTTACACTTGCTAAAAGACGTGCCGGTTCTTATGGAGAGTGTGGGACCCGGGCTAGGATTTTAGTGGTATTAACGAAATATGCGTGAGCTGTGTTGGATTGAAATGATTACAAATTGGTAAATCACAGAGAATGCTGACATTCCCTCACGATGGTTTGAGGTTTGGGAAGGTCGCTATAACCACGTTGCAACACCGGCGGCCAGAACTGCAATAATGGCCAGCTCTCACGAGTGGACACGCCTCCGGAAGGCGAAATATGGGGGGGAACCTATTAGTGAAATTATTCGCACCTAAACAGATGTTGAGGCTTGCCAGAAATTTACTTTGTGCACATCATTTTGCGGAACAACTGGCGGCGTTAATAGGAGAGAATTATCACCCGGTTGATTCGGTGGTAACGACTTACAGCGCCATATCAAGACGAGTACAACTCTTCCACAGTATATGGATAGGGTAAGAGCTGTGGGGTCTGAGAAAGAGTTAGCGTGGAAGGAGTTAACCACCAATGTGCGGTCGTCAGGGTTGGTCGTTTCCAACCTGTAAGAACACCGTATCCACAAAACTGAAGTCCCACTTCAGAGTGGCAGGTATTAAGAGCACTCCAGTGGGGTCAGTGCCAGGGCACGAGTATTTCGATCTGAACCAACTGAATAATTATGCAAAGTGGATGACCTTACAAATTTGGAGTATAAATCTCAGGAGGAGACAGAGAGTCAAAGACGAAGACAGCAAACTATTCACCTCATTACCCAAAATGTGAGAGGATTTAAAAGACAGACTATAAAGGCATGGATGGGGGCCTGGCGTTCAGGACCACCACGGCCGCAAGCACATTTCGTTCTCTTGCAGGAGACTCATATCGTGTCTCCGCAAGAAAAGGAGTTAGTGACCAATACTTGGGCCCAAGCGTGGGGGGGGATCAACGTCAAACTCAAGTACATCTTACTGGAGTTTTTACCCTAAGAAACAGGGCGGGGTGGCTATTTTGGTCAGACCGGACATTGCTAGTGAAGTACGTCCGTGGATAGAACATAGATGGTCCAACAGGTTCATTGCGTTTATGTGGAGAGGACGTATCATTGCAAATGTTTATGGACCATCCGGGGACGGCAAATTACAGAAACAATTTTTCATGAACTTATGTGAGATTATTCCTAAAAAGCCTCCACAATTGATTTTGGCTGGCGATTTTAATTGCGTAGATGTCCTGTCATTGATCGATTTGGAGGAACCAGATCGATGCGACCGGAAAGTTCAGTCTTACACCGTTTTGTGCAAGAGAGGGGCTTAGAGGACGCTCGAATGTTAGTGTCGAGGAAACACAGTTGGATCCAATTACCATTTTACGTTCTGGAGGGGCGGTCAAGCAAGTAGGCTTGATCGTTTTTATGTATCGGAAAACTGGATGCCTTGGGTTACATGGGTAGAGGTTGATCTTCCGCCGGTGTACTCGGACCACAACCAGGTTTCTTTGTACTTAAAAGATCCGACCGCTCTGAGTACTAGAGGTAAAAAACGGAGTACGACATATCCATTTGTAGGCTCTGCGGACGCAACTCTCAATCCCATCTTTTTAACTCCATTAAGCGAATGTTTTGATCTCGTGTGAGCAGCGAACGATTGGGATACATGTGTGGAAAAGATTCGGGATTTACTATTCATAACAAAAAAAAGATTACTAGACGACGCAAAAGAAGCGTACATCAATTAAAAAAGTTGGCAAACGATAATGCGGGCACGCGGTATCAGTTAATTTCGGGAATAGCAAACTCGATGGTACAAGAACGGAGTTATCGTCGGGGTCGACGATTGCACCGGACGGCAGCAGATATCAGGTAGTTATTTAAGCGGGCAGCGGTCTGGGAGCGAGATCAGACGGTTACTGCGATAACAGCTGGAACAGGAGTGCACTTTGCAGGATCTGTATCGATTCCAGACTGGTTTGCTCTTACCTGGAGATCGATCCTAGGTCGAAGTCACAGGGAGGAATCGCGTTTCACGCTGTTAGAGAGTGTAAAGACATTCATGGCGATTCCAGAGACGCGAAAAGTCACAAAGGAACAGAATAAGAATTTACTGCGAGACATATCTGAACAGGAAATCTATTTGGCGATTAAAAGTTTGGAACGAAGGAAGGCAGCGGGGCACGATGGATTGGGAATTGATTTCTACAAAGATTTTTCGAGCCTTTTGCTGGATCCTTTACTAGTATATTTTACGAGGAGCATTCCACCTAAATCTTTCATGAAGGCTTTGGTTATTCCGCTACAAAAGAAGGGAGATTCAACTGATGCGCTGGACTACCGGCCTATTCTCTGCTCACAACGGGATATAAGATATTTGCCAAAATTTTAGCGCGGCGACTTCAACAATTTTTAGGCCAATTGATCGGTGACACCCAACAAGGGCTTGTGGCTGGCCGTAAAATGGAAAAGGCAGTTATTAAGATGAAATCTATCTTGGCTAATTATGAAAAGATGCAACAGGTTGGTGCAAACAGCAGTGCTGGTATATTATTCCTAGATTTCAGCAAGGCCTACGATACGGTGGATAGGCAGTACTTGTCTACAGTGCTTTCGTTATTTGGTTTCTCGGACAAATTTGTTGATTTAGTGGATAGACTCCATGTAGGAACGACAGCAGAGTTTTAAGTCAATAATCAATTTTCTAGACCGATTCCAGTTCAGTCTGGTATCCGGCAAGGATGCTGCTTGTGCCGTTACTCTTTATCTTGGCCGTCGAACCACTGGGGTTGGCCATTTTACAAGCCCCTGGACTCCAAGGGATATAACCTTTTTAGCAGGACAATGGAGTTGGACACCGCTTTTCGGCATTCGTAGATGATGTTGGAATTTTGTACCCATTCAGTGAAATGTGTGAAATGTGAAATTCCAGGTTATTTTGCGATAATTACGACAGGACATCATTACGTAACATTTAGGTTACAGAAAAAGTCATTACTGATTTATTTTAGTAACTTTTTATAGTAACCTTTTTATATTAATACACTTTTACTTTTAACTCTAAATAGAGACAGTGACATAGGGCACTTCGGTAGAGGCACCTGCACAGACGACCTACGACTTGACCAGTCAAGTTGCCGCGTAAATAAACACCACCTGGAAGCTCTAATCGGCTACAGTTGGAGCTGCTCATTGGACTGCTTGAAGGCTCTCACCGGCACAGGCACATCCGCGTCTGTAAGGACGGCAAGGGCGCTAAGTTAATTTTCCTACAGGTTATGAGCCCAAGTTTCCAGGGGCTTTAACCGAGTGTTTTTTGACTACTTTCGCAAATTTGAATTTTCTCGCACTTTCGCAAGTTATTGTGGATAAGTGGAGCATTTTTCGATTATAGTGGATTTGGACACTGTGGACAAACTGGTTGACGTTTTTTTCGTAACGAAACATGTTTTTTAATCTCGTTTTAAGTCAGTTCTCGTGGAATATGGACGAGGAAAAGAGTGAAAAGTCACTTCCCGAAATGGATCTCATTTTGGAGTATCTGAAGAAGATGGATAGACGGCTCGAAGCTGTCGAGGAGGCTAGGTCCACGGGATCAGCTCCTAGTACGTCTCCTGGCTCGAATAAGAGCTCGGAGTATGCCAGTGTCTTCCGGGACACATTAAAAAATCATGGCCCGTTTGGCATGAAAATGACGCTAAACGATTTAGGCGCCGAAGAAGCCGCGGCGCGTGAGGCTATGCGTGGCGGGGCAGGCGATGTGCCACCAGTTCAACCGCCAGGAATGGGACCGCAAGGTATGGCGGGGGCATGGCCCCACAAGCAAACATTTTTGGACACCCAACAGGGGTAGTGAGTGGTGTCAAAATACCAAAACTCACGATACAGAAGTTTTCAGGGCGTGAACTCTACCCTGGGCTTGGTTCAGGTTTTAGGCAATGGGCCTACCTGTTCATTGAAGCTATCGAAATTGCCGAGCTTTCGTGTGGTTTTCCTTGGAACGAGCGGCTAAAGGTCAATAAGCTCGGTGGACATTTAGAAGGAGTGGCGCTGAGTTACTACCAGGCGAACATTGGAACCTGGTGGCAACTCAACCCCACACTTTATTTCGTATTGGAACAATTGTTGACGGCTTTCAAGGTACACATAACTCACCACCAAGCTGCGTCACTTTTTGCGGCTGAAAAAGATCCGAAAAGGACGTGGACGGAGCATTTTTTGTATTTGGTGGCGTTGGCCAAGGAGAGTGAGTCGAGCGAACGATTAATTGTTGAGAATATCGTTAAATATGCCGCTCCAAGACTTAAGCTTGCTCTCTTCGTTCGATATAACCCACAAAGGCAGGATTTCATTCAACACGCTCAGGAACTTGTTGCATGGGCCCAAGAAATTGATGACGAGGCCCAAAAACCCAAGAAGCCCGCGAAAATTTTTGCTAATGCTGTGGGTGAAGGTGGGCAGAGAAGAGTTTGTTATGCCTGTGGAAATGAAGGCCACATCAAGAAAGATTGTCCGCGGCAGAGCCATCGCCGAAATTTTAAAGGGAACGATCGGAAAAACAGAGGTGGAAGTCGTATGTCAGAGCAGCGGTTTGCTCTGTCTACGAGTGAAACAGACCACAGAACAAGTGGAATTTCCGACGACTCACTAAATAAAGACGAAGATTTTTGGATCATTGACAGTGGTGCCAGCAGGCACTTAGTCTCTGATGAAAGTTTGCTGCAAGATGTGAAGGAGTGCACAGATGCAGACGCGTTAACGCTTCCCGATGGAGGAAGTCTACAGGTAACGAAAGTCGGGAAAGTTACGTTACAAGGAATGGCAAGCGCAAATGTCAAGACCACGATCACGCTCTCCGAGGTATTTTCCTAAGTTAGCCATGAACCTTATTTCGCTTGGTTGTTTGCGTAAGAAAGGGTGCATGTTGAAAGATAATGGAGATAAAATGGAATTGGTTTTAAACAACAAAGTTTTGTTTCCGATTGAAGTGTGTGGTTCTGTTTTTGTTGCAAAATTGCACGCAAACAAAGGAACAAATTTAACGACGGAATTTTCGAGCATGGTGATGAATGCAGTCTCACAAGAAGGTGCGGACGATGTGCAGGAAGGAACCCTGCACCACTTTCATGCAAGGTTGGGGCACCTTGCCTACGATGCAGTCGAGAAACTTGCAAAGGACCCCAGGTCAGGCATTAAAATCATCGACCATGCTCGACCAAACTGCCTGACCTGTGCCGAAGGTAAAGGTCAAAGAACCCGACAACCCAAAAGGGACTCTGGAAGAAATTCTCCAATCGAAAGAGTTGGTGGGGTGATATGCAGCGACCTTAAAGGTCCAATCACCCCAAGAGACAGACGTGGTAACAGATACCTGGTGGTATTTGTTGATCACTTTTCGAACTATGTGAGAGTTTTTGCTGCACGGTCAAAAGATCGCGCAGCAAAAATGTTCGAACATTTTCTTTGTTGGTTTGAGAAAGAATTTAATTGCCGAATTCACGTGCTGCGCACGGATGGCGGTGGAGAATTCAAGACCGTTGATCTTTTCTGCAAACGGACGGGGGTACGCCGGCAAATTACCGAAGCGGGTACCCCGGCATCCAATGGCAAGGCCGAACGCATGAACCGAACCATATTTAATATGGTTCGGTGCATGATTTTTGGATCGGGAGTGCCCCTGATGTTTTGGTCGGAAGCGGCTGAGTATGCGACGTATATACTCAACCGCAGTCCGACTCGTTCGAATCCAGGTGGGGCACCTCCGATCCAAATGCTGACTGGAAAACCCACTGTTGTGAGTGACATCGTTGTTTTCGGGTCTCCATGTATGGTATGGAGAGACCCGCACAAAAAATCACTGGCCAAGCACGCCGAACGGGCATTAATACTTGGAAGGAACGATGAAACCAAAGGGTTCAAAGTTCTACTTCTGAAAGACCGGGTGGTAACTACCACCCGACACGTCACTCAGATCGAAACACTGAGTGACGATGCAAATGAGAAGATATCACGACTATTACAAGGCGAGTCGAGTGAAAACCTCGAAGAAAGCGCATCACGCAAGGAAAGAGTCGAAGAGCAAGAAGAAAAGGCTGCCCAAGAGAGTCCCGAAAATTATGAGCCTGAAGGAAGCAATCGGAAGAATTCAAAGAAACAATCCACGCCAAGGAAGTCAAACAGGGCGAAAAAGAAGACCTACAAGGCAGCAGCATTGGCTGCCGAACATAAGAAGAGCGGAAAAGAAGACCCAAAGCAAGTGGAAACAAACGAAATGGTTCCAAATCTCGGAGATATTGGTGAAAATTTGTTGTTTGCTTTCGCGGTTGTGGATAATTCCAGTGAGGTCGACGACTCAGTCGTAAAAATTGAAGACCCTTCCAACTATTCGGAGGCTCATAGCGGCCCTCAGTCAGAAAAATGGAGGGCTGCAGAGCAAGAGGAATTGAGATCACTGGAAGAGTTGGGAACCTGGAAGGTTGTCAGACGTAACCCGCTGAAAAAAACCCTGCCAACTAAATGGGTTTATAAAACCAAATTGAAAGCTGATGGCAGGGTTGAGCGGTACAAGGCGCGTCTGTTGCGCGTGGAGATAAACAGGTTCTCGGTGAAGATTATTTCATGACGTTTTCTACGGTTATGGAACTAAGTAACGTGAAAATTATCTTAATTTTGGCAAAGATTTGGGGGGTGCCGGCGCGGCACGGTGATGTGCCCAGTGCCTACCCAAAGGCACCAACCGAAGGAGACTACGAAATACACCTGCAGATCCCTAAAGGAATGGAAATAAATGTCGAGAAGCTCGAAGATTTGGGTGTAGAAAGCACGAAAGATTTAGTGCTAAAGTTGGAAAGAAATCTGTACGGTCTAAAGCAAGCTGGACGACTTTGGTATGAACTATTGCGGAAGACATTGGTAGACATGGGTTTCAAGCAATGCTTGACAGATACTTGTGTTTTCGTGCGATTTACCGATGGAGATACGATTCTGGTGGAAGTTTATGTGGATGACCTGTTGGTCACCGCAACGAAACAAAACTTTGTGGATGAATTTTTCAAGAAAATGAGTGTTTTGGAACTCAAAGACCTAGGGAATGTCGAAAAATTCCTAGGCATGAGAATCGAAGGAGGAAATGAACAGGAATATCGCATCGATCAACAGACCACCATTGAAGAAATGTTGGAGAAGCACGGATTGCAAGATGCGAACGCTGTTAAGACTCCAGTTCTCGAAGAAACACTGTCAGGACCGGCAAGCTTAAAGTTACCGGTGAAGTTCGATGGAAGTATACCGACAATTAAAGATTTTCAATCTCTCGTCGGAAGTTTGTTGTGGATATCTCGGTGCACTCGTCCCGATATTGCTTTTGCGGTGCACCGAGCGACGCGTCACACACATGCCCCCAGTTTGCTGGATTACCAGATGGCGAAGCGGATTGCGCGCTATCTAAAGGGGACCAAGACGCTGAAATTGAAGTTGAAACACGACGAGGGTGAAGCTTCGCCAATACGGATTGTGAGCTACAGCGATGCGGATTTTGCCGCTGACAAGGAAGACAGGAAGAGCATAAGCGCGACGGTGATTTTTATCAATGGAATGATTGCTAGCTGGAATTGCAAGAAACAGGGTGCCGTTGCTCTGTCCACTGCCGAAGCGGAATTTGTGGCCGCTGCAGTCGGAGGCAGGCAAGCACTTGGAATCAAGGAACTGTTAAGTGAAATTGGAATAATTTCGAGGATTCCGATCGTGCTCAAGATCGACAACCAAGCTGCGATCAAGCAATTGCAAAACGAAGCGAGTGCGTCAAGTTCAAAGCATGTGGACATAAAATTGAAGTTTATCAAGGATTACACTAAGAAGGGCAAGATGCGGCCCGAGCATGTGTCCACAGCAGATATGGTTGCCGACCTGTTAACCAAGACATTGAGTGCACCAAGGATTGCAGAATTGCGAGAGCAGATTGGTTTGATTTGATGATTGAGAAGTCTCGTGTGGGTTATTGCGCTATTGTGGATGAACGGTTAGCGGGGACCCGATGCATATGTGCATGGAGAGATGTCCCGGTATTTGTCGGAAGGAGTGTTGGAATTTTGTACCCATTCAGTGAAATGTGTGAAATGTGAAATTCCAGGTTATTTTGCGATAATTACGACAGGACATCATTACGTAACATTTAAGTTACAGAAAAAGTCATTACTGATTTATTTTAGTAACTTTTTATAGTAACCTTTTATATTAATACACTTTACAAAAAACTCTAAATAGAGACAGTGACATAGGGCACTCCGGTAGAGGCACCTGCATAGACGACCTGCAACTTGACCAGTCAAGTTGCCGCATAAAATCAACACCACCTGGAAGCTCTAATCGGCTACAGTTGGAGCTGCTCATTGGACTGCTTGAAGGCTCTCACCGGCACAGGCACATCCGCGTCTGTAAGGACGGCAAGGGCGCTAAGTTAATTTTCCTACAGATGATTCAACAGTTTTTGTCAAGGAAGCAGCCCAAGTGCCTGTTGCGTTGCAAGTGGTGAAACGCTTTGGGGAATTGAAAATTCGGCCGGCTAAAAGTCATTTTTTCTACAGACAAACAAGTACCCAGACATGGTACAATATACCGGTATTCCCTGTAGGGGAGACAGTAAGATATTTATGGTATCAGTTTGGCTGGGCTGATTTGAGGGAGAAAAATTGGGCACCGAAAATTATAAGCGTCCAGCGGCGACTAGCAACGGCGACCACGTGTAGCACAGCAGTGGTAGAACGCGTTCAACTCTTTAATGCGATCGCGCTCCAGCATTATTGTTCACGGCGAAGATGTTCGAACCCTCACAGGATGGGTTACGCATACTTTTGCAATTACAAAAACGTTTGGTTTGGAGCCGCACGACGGCTACTGAATCTTGTCGGCACAAGATATCACCGTATTTATTATTTACCCCGAAGGGAGCTGGAGGTGTTGGACTAATTTCTATACCTGTAGCAATCAAGGTACAACGAATCAAGACCGCAACACAATGGCTGATAGCGGCTCCGGATTGTTATCAACGGGCTTGGCTGAGCCTCATGCATATAGCACAACCTAGTCAAGCAGGAATTTTCATCACGCCATCCAGAGGGTATAGACCATGTAAAGCTGTGGGTGGAGTAACTTCACTGTGAGAAGGAGCTGTGGGCAGAGAACTTTCGGAATGGTTAGGTCCTGACCAACAGCAGACACAAGCATTAGAAGCATTTATAAGACATCATCTACAGTCGATATGGGAGCAAGCTGCTGCGAACATGCGTCAGAAGGCACATACATTACACAACGAAGAGCAGTTTGTCATTGATATTAATTTAATGAATTGTGCCTATCATGGGATATTGCCGGGCCACATGATACCCTTTTAGGGGACGAATAGTTGGGCGGCTAATCCTTGGATTCGCGAAGTTCGGGCTCCGGGTTAGTGGCGAGTTATACGAGCGAATCCCATCATGGCAGTCCGTGACTTATGCATACAACAACTAACTTCTTCTACTTTTCCATGGCAGGTGATTAGTTTTCGGGCAGAGTCACATACTCGGGCGAAGATCAGTAGGTGGATGAGAGCGATCGTGGTAGCTTCACCCCGGATTGAAGATGGTCATTTTATTGGGGACCCTCCGCCGATTACTGTGTGCAGAGAGCCTAACCTAATCTATGAGTTTAGTTGGCAGGTAATGGAGCCAGCGGGGAGTGTCCTGATGGATCGAAATGGGTTGTCGCCCGACAACAGCTGGATGGTATCTATTGGAATATCATTGTCTTGCGCATGATAGGGAGGAGGAAAAAATAATACGAATAGTGGTTTTTCCCGCTCATCCGGCCCTGCATCTCATCGGGTGGGAGGTAGACGACCGCTCCGACATAGAAGATAGCAGGTAGATTGAGGAAACAGTTTCGCAGGTTAGAAGATAGCAGGTAGATTGAGGAAACAGTTTAGTTAGAATATAGCAGGTAGATTGAGGAAACCGTTTCGCAGGTTATATCATAGTGGATTGGCAAGTGGTTTGGCTCCAATTATTCAGAAATGGAAACAGAACTGTGAAGGCACCATTGGTGGAACAAGTGTTCAGGACATCGAGTCGAAACAAGTATGGAACCAAGATAATTTACTTACTGACTACCAGGTGTGGGTTCTTTTTCGTTTGATGAATATGCAATTAAATACTTTTGTTCCCCGCCAAAATTATGATCGGAAATGCTTGTTGGATACCCTTTGCCAAGGCCAAAAGGCGGGTTTATTTCATATCATGTGGGACTGTCGGAGAGATCAGGCGATATGGCGTCGACTCCTACAAGATTGATTAGGAGGTGGAGGTGGCGATTCACGATTTGGACCGATATCAAGAATAAATTATATCCAAGTCGCCACCGCCTATAGGTTTGCCTGTTACTCAGGCGATGATGAATCGACATGGAAGATACAATCAGATTATTTCTGCCGTCATTTGACAGAATAAGGAAAGGTCTTTGTGGAATCATAGTAACATGGCTTTGACAATTACGGAATCAAGCAGTGTTTCAAGGTATTGTGAAAGAAGAACTAGAGTTTATTTGGGAGCAAGGTTGCGCGTAAATAGCTACGGTGGCCGAGTTTGAGAGGAGCCACAATATGACTAGAGAGGAAGGGATCCGACAACAGATAAGTTTGAAGTGCCTATTTGACCAACAGTCAGCACCAGATCCGTTCCTCGTCACTTCGTCAAGACCAAGCCCGTACTGTGATTGATCAAGACAGTCGTTCCATGTTTTCTGAGCCGAAATTACATACTAGGTTTCATATGTACATAGTAGCTAATAGTTAAGACTAACTAGACTACATTTTACTACTAGTAGTCTGTGACTATATTTCCGACTTATGAGATGACTTAGAGTGGTCGCCCCGGTCGGTAACTTGGGCCAATCAGGGATAGCCATGCCGGGTGTGCTCCCCATCCGGCAGTTGATATCCTGGAATCGCTTCACCACAGCTGCTCTTGGGTTTTGTCGCAGCCGCACAACGGTTTTTTAGGCACGATCTCACTAAACTTCTTTCCGATACTTCTTTTCACGCATATGTCACGATTCGGTGAGTTCTGCTTTCCACCTTTCCGCCGACCTGGTCGGGCTGGTCCAGGGCCAGCCTTAGGGTCCAACCTGCCCGCCCGCTAACTGTTTTGATGTATTTCCAGTCCTGCTCATCCGCTGTCCGATAATACCTGCCGGGTCATCCGGGTTGGTGACAATCCATCTTCATCTGAGGGGCGACAGCTAAGGAATGTTCGTTATCTTCGTCGGTAACGCCCGACCTGGAGCTACCCCCAGCGGGCGGTGTCGATAACTGCCCTCCGCTCTTTTAATACCGAGTATAGGTTCGAAACGCGTCTGGCGGCGATCCGTGTTTCCCCGCGGGCGGACCTTGCTGCTCAGTCAGGACAACTACCGGATTACATCTGAACTTCTCGATCCTCCGCCAGCTACTGGATCACGTAACGCCTAAACTACAGAACCTGACGAGTGATAACCAGACGGCCCGAAGTGAAATAAACGCCTTGGTGGGGTGGTTGGCCAGCCTACCGATGACACTCCATCAGGTTATTGCACAATCTGACTCTCCTGAAGATGCGGATTTCAAAGCTTGGGTGGACGCTCTGACTGCCCAGGTGGATGGTCAGGAGCAAGTCTAGGTGGATATGATCGGGGGCCGTCAACCTGGCCAACCGTCAGACAGACGAGGTGGTTCGCCTCCATCTCCCGACCTTCATAACCTGATCAAAAGTCTCGAGAACCAAGTCGCGAACTTGACACGTGAATGGGACCGGTTCTGCATGCTGACCGACGTAGTCGAACCTCTTCGAGTCGCTAACAAGGAACGGATTCTCTGCTCCCTGTTCCAGTGTAAGTACCGCATCTTCCTCTGATTCGCTGCTCGGTTACTTACTGTTCGCATTTGTTTTGCAGCTGACAGATCTGTCTGCCGAGGTCTCGCAAATGTTCCAAGAACTATTGCATCTCCGCGGCAGGTACCGCCAGGTTTCCCACCTGCTAGCAGAAATGCAAACCGAACGAGACCTGCTGCGGGATCCAACTCCGTCATATATCTTCCCTTAACAGCAAGTCCACGAAGCATCTTCTGGGCAGCACCGACTACGCGCCATGCTCAGACAGGATGGGTCACAGCTTGACGACCTCTGTGGCGACCTATCGAGGGGTGACCCCACAATCACCGCCCTGCAAGCCCACGAAGACAGCTACCGATCCCTGATTTGTGCATTACAGGACCAGCTAGATGAAACCAGGCCCGAATCGCCCCGGTGACCAAGGCTCCACCGCGCGTGCGGGCGACTACTTTTGATCTCCTAAACATGGTTGACAAGTGGAAACCCCATCCTCCGGTCTCGTCTGACGCCAACAAGTCCATAGTCAACCTACCCAAATTAGCCCATCTTTTGTCCGGCCGCTAGATCTTCTCAGTCCAGTAAAAAACTTCAATATAGCCCCACTAGATGGTGGGGCTATCGCGTATAACCCCCGATCAGGATTACAAGGTTTACAGTAATCAGTGGTGGTAGGAATTCCATTAAAGCTGTATGCCGGCGGGCACCATGAAATCCATCCCAAAATTGCATCCTGCCCGGCTAACCTTCCTTTTCAGGCAGTATTTCAACAAATAGGTCTAATGAAACTGACGTGAAAATGTCGGCAACTAAAACGCCCGGTACCGCGAGCACTCCTGTCATGGCTAGAGGGTGAAACGCATCGAATGATCCTAAGCCGCCGTGGCCTCCAAAATCTTCGCCCCGGAGAGCAGGTGGGAAGCTGACCAAATGTCAACCATGTCCTTGCCCAACCTTAAAGCGGCAGAATAGACGGAAATCAACCTTGCCTGTCCTTTCGACATGTCTTTATGCGACCGCGGGTTAAGTGTCGGACTCCTTATCATCTGAACGCCATTACCCGAGGCTGACCCGCCGGCCAGTCTGGGTAGTGAACCCTGAAATAATCGGGTCCCTTTCACTATCAACAGCCACTGTTTTGTAACAGCAATCGCGAAATGTAAAGCCAAATATTTTTGGGACATAGCGGAATTTCCGCCACCATACATATTCTCCAATGCATGATAACAAAGCCGTTCACTATAGCAGCCAAAAAGTAAGCATACGGATAGGGCTGTTATAGTGAGACCCGACTGTACAATTAAGATGACGACGAAGACTATCTGAACCGGCAGATGTGTGCAGCGCTATCTCGGTCCCGTGCGACAACACGGCGGTCCATGTTGAGTTCTGGCAGCCGAGATGAATCTCAGCCAGCTCCGGATCGAGTAATCGATCTTCAGACTCCACCACCATCTGGCTTCGGTTCCGAGGTTCCTAACTCCAAACAACCCTCCTTACCACATCTCAAGTTCAATCGCCCTCTTTCTCCCACGATCACTACGGAGGTCAACCAAAATGCGAAGAACCCTGATAGTGCTAAGGAGAAGGGAGAGGATGGTGAAGAGGAAGGAGAGGAGGTTGAGGGGGAATATGAAGAGGACATTCCAGACCAGCGGCTGCGTCTTAATTCTTCCAATTCGAGGATCAAATCACTGGACTGGGGCGACTGAACTTCCCACCGGTGGTTCGACTAGGAGGTCACACGACCGGACCAGGAAATCAGCGGAATGGTTCTGCTTCCGGTTCTTCCCTCCCTGCGTCCCC
>MIQA02008317.1:0-16629 GCA_001887855.2 Sclerospora graminicola | reverse complement strand
CAAATAGCCCGGCTGACCAGTCATGTGTCTTACCCGAAGTAGCCCGGTTAACTCCGATTTTGTGTACCATCCCGGCCAGTACACCTACCCCAAATGGTACCAACCCGGCCGGTACACCAACTCCACTGGTACCAATCCGGACGGTACACAGAACCCAGCCGGATCGACCGGATGGCCATCCATCTGCGCTCACTGCCGCTGGCGCTAGCACTTTCCTTGGCAGCTCCACGTCCGATCCGGGTGCCTCCTTCGTCCTCTAGAACACTCACCCTCCTTCAGGCCCCCTTTCGCTCATACCTTCCAACCAATCTGCCACCAATCCGCCTCTCGGCCGTCCGCCATCCGCGGTCGTTCCGTTCGCCTAGTCCACTAGCCCAACTATCCACGTCTTCACTCGCATTCGTCCGGCCGCTGGTAGATACGCTCGGCGACGGCCATCCGGCATCTATTCCCTTGGTCCGCATTTTCCGCCAATCAGAAGACGCCCTCTGGAAAGTACTTCACACCTTCCCATCAATTAATTCACAAGTCACTTTACCACAGCCGCCCCTGAGTCGCGTCACAGCCGCACAACGGTTGAGGCACGACCTCACCTGAACCCAGTTGATATGATCCTGCTTATCCATGCCCCGCTTTGGTACGTCGTCCTACTAATTTATAACGATTTTCGTGAACCCGGTCGGTCTCTTCACCGGTTGACAATCACGTCCACAGATGCTGACTTCATCTTGATATATTTTCAGTCTTGCAAATCGACAAGGATGACGTATGCCGTCTCGTTTTCGTGGACGAAGACTCGCCCGCCAGGGGGGGTGGAAGTCGCAAAACCAGCGAAGTCGTCCCGTACTCCCGATCTGGTGTTATCGACCGCAGACGCTGAAACTGCGATCCGCCTTCACGGTCAGGCTTGTGGCGACCGGGACAGATTGAAGGCCGCCGTCTCTTCCCTTCAGGCGGATCTTTGATCCTGTCGGGCTGACTATGAAGTTCTCTCGCAGAGATTCAAGACCTATTGTGCGATGCTGGACCGCGTGGACCCCCAAATCACTGAGCTGAAACTCAGTCGTCAAGAAGCGGAGGGCGAAATAACCCGCCTTATGGCAATTGTGGGCCAGCTTACAGACGCCCTGCAACGGGCCGCCGCGCCATCCGTCTCCGAAGCGGCGGGGATGAAAAAAAGCTGGATGCGTTGACCGCCCAAGTGGATAGCTTGGAGCGCATCCAAGCTGACTTTGTCCGACAACTCGCCGCTGCCAACCGCCGCCGGGCCGATGAAGCTGCCGTTCGGAGATCGTCTCCGGGACCGAGTGATCTTCAAAAACATGTAACCGATCTCGAGGGCCAAGTCGCTATCCTGACGGAAGAGAGAAACCGTTTCCGCATGCTGGCAGACGTCGTTGAGCCCATCCGGATTGCCAATCAGGAGTTGGTTCACCGATCAAAACTTTAACGTAAGTGCCTCTTCTCTTCTTGTGTTGTAACCCAGTCGCTTACGGTCTCCATGTCTTTATCACTCCACAGTCCAACAGCTGGAACAGCTGAAACAGCACTCTGCCGAATTCCCTGACATGTCCCGAGAACTTTCACACCTTCGTGCCCGACTCCGCCAGGTGTCCCAAGAGTTAGATGAAGTGCGGGACAACCGAAACCACATGCGCGAGTTCCACACTCAAGCCCTCCGCCAAATCTCTATTCTAGAGCAGCAGCTGCAGGAAACGTCCTCCCGGTAACAGGAGCTGCGGTCTGAGCTCTACCGGGCCCGGCGATATTATTTCGACACCCATGCCAGGCTGGCTTGGGCCGACCGTGTTTCCGCTACCATACTGGATAAGGAGGATCGTTTTAGGTCCTTGCTGTGTGAATTACAAGACCAGCTCGAAACGACTCGAAGCCAGGCCGCTCCTCTCTTGCAAGCTTCTTTGAGTGTACGAGAGTCCATCTTGGCTGTCTTGGGGACGGTGGATCAGTGGAAAACCACTCCACCAAAATCATCCCGGCTGTCCGCTTCAGCGGATCAGGACCTGAGGAGCTTCCTGCCGTCCCCAATCCGTCCCTTGCTGGTTCAGACCTCTCGTCCGCCTCGGTGGGATAGGGGAGCGGAAAACGTCCGGTCGGCTCTAGCCTTTCCTTGGCCGGTGCTGACCCGCCCAAACGGAGAAAGAAGAGCGAACCCCCCCTTCGCGCCAATGTCATCCGGACATCGAAAAATAATTTGAGTCGGACAGCGATGACAGCTTGTTCGCAAGGCGGTCCGCTGCTGCATCTCCTCCTCTTTCAGCAAAGAGAACTGGTCTCACCTCTAGTTCGTCATCTAGCTCCGAAGAGGACGTCCGGCAGTTGCGTCGCCATCCGGCTCGGCGGCCGCTTCACCGGATTCTTCCTCGGATTCGGGGCCGTCCAAACGTCGACCCAGCCGGCCGGCGACCAAACCCAAGAACCGGAGGAGCACTCTACCCCCTGCGCCCCCTCTTCCTAAACTTCCGCTTCTGTTGTTACTGGACGGGCGCTTCCCCAGCGGGGCGGATCGGTCTGCCATCCTACCCTGGCAGGTCGAGCAGCTGATATCTCCAGTTCTCAAATCGCTCACTCTCTGTCCCGTCCGCCTCTCTGGATCTTCCCTCGATCCCGCAGGTCGCATCCGTTAGAGGCTTTGTGCCCCGACCTGATGGATCCGGGCGCTATCGACGCGCTCATGAAGACCGAGCCTTGGAATATCCTGACTACTTAGATGCCAGATATGGGACTTCCGTCCAGCCCATGGTTTACGGAATTCAAGACGAGCTTCCAGGACTTCGTTGTGGCTCATGCCTGGTCCATCTGGGAGTCCACCCACTTTCTGTATATTTCTGCAGAGGATAAGCGAGCGGATGAATGTCTCCGAACGTATTCCGCTGCCCGGAAGTCGTAGACATGCCAAAAGACTGCAAGAAAAATGCATACGAAATGGGTTTTCAAGATTAAAATGGACGAAAAATGGAAAAATCGAAAGGTATAAAGCCAGACTTGTCGCGTGTGGAAATGAACAGAGGTTCGGCGTCGACTACACGCTCACTTTCGCAGCAGTGGTCGAAATGAGCATGGTGTTATCTTAGCCTTGGCTTTAAGTGGAAAGTCCCCGCAAACACGGGGACATCCCGAATGCTTATGTAAAAGCAAGTGAAGATGAACACGAAATTTTTCTTTTCTTACCAAAGGGCATGGAGATGAATGAAGAAACTTCGGACAACAAACACAACTCACCAGTATTGAAGCTAAAGAAAACGCTATACGGTCTCAAACAAGCAGGACGACTATGGAACAAGCTACTACACGAAAAATTATTGACACTTGGGTTCAAACAATGTATTGCCGGCATGTGCTTGTATGTGACGAATAACCAAGAAGGGATTACGATAGTCGGAGTCTATGTGGATGACCTTCTAGTTACAGGGACGGATGCGACTTTGGTGGAAAATTTCTTTCGGGACATTAAAATGTTGGAAATAAAGAACCTCGGAAAGGTATCTAAATTTCTGGGAATGCGTGTGGCATATAATGAAACCAAAGGCTATACGCTTGGCCAAGAAGTTATGATTGACAACCTATTAAAGGATTACGACTTAGCAGATGCAAATTCGCTAAAGGTCCATATTTCTTTGGAATATGAAGATTTTAACTAACAGGACGATGAAAAGCTACAAAAGTCTGGAAAAGTCACAATCAAGGGTTTTCAATCACTGGTCGGCAGTCTTCTGTGGATAAAGCGTTGCACAAGAACAGACATTGCATTCGCCGTTCACAAGGCAACTCGGCGAACACATGCCCCAAGAATGATTGATTGGAACTTGGCCAAGCGTATTGTGAAGTATCTTAAATGTACTAAAGCTCTGAAGCTGCATATAATTGGCGAAAGTAATGATGAAGGGATCAAGATTGAAGGTTTCAGTGACTCAGATTTTGCAGGTGCCAAAGATGATAGAACATCGACTACAGGAGGGGTAATCACGTTGGATAGAATTATCGTAAGCTGGATGTGTAAGAAACAAGGTGGCATTTCGTTGTCAACAATGGAAGCAGAATTCTACGCGGCCTCAAAGATTCAAGTCAAAATGCTGGGCTACCGCGAACTCTTGCAAAAGATTGGACTAAACGTGAAAAAGCCCATGAATTTACGAATGGACAATCAGGCTGTGATAAAAATAATCGAGAGCAAGGAGGGCAGTTCAAAGATCAAACATGTGGACGTGAGATTAAAATGTATTTCTTCAAAAGAACAGACAAACGAGATTCAAGCAAGCTACGCCGGGACTAAAGATATTATTGACGAAAGCAGTACCATATCCTAGGCTACAAGAATTACGTCTAGCTGTCGGGTTGACATGACTGCGTGCAAAATTGACTTTCAAGAAGGAGTGTTGAAATATCACCAAAACAAGTTGACTTTGGAAAAGTACAAAATGTCTTCGTTAATTTCCGATGTTGGTGAAAGCAAATTTAGGTCGGTACCTATTTTTACTATTTCTCCTATTATAGACCATTTATAATATTAGCGCCAAGAAGTTACAGTAAGGTCCCATAGGAGTTGAAACCAGCGAAGACACTTCGCATGCATAGTTTAGCGATCAAGGAAACTTATCACTTTTTAATATACATTATATTAACTACGTCCCTGTTTCTGTTTGCCTTGGACTACGCTGACTGAAGGACACTAGGAAGTTCGCACGCGCTCTTGACTACATTTGTTACAAGGCAAAGACAACTTTAACTTCGAGTCTACAGTGGAATTTTTCGTTTTGACCTTACGACTTTTTCGCCTACGCTATTTTGTGGAGATTTTTCATGGAGAAACCTACAATTGAACAACCACAACAATACGCAAGGTAGTAGCGAGTTAGTAGCGAAAATACCTAAGCTCTTACTTAATCGCGTGGCTCTGCAGGTGGTCAAGGAAGGCGTAACGGTCTCCACTAGCAGCCAACGCGTGCGGATGACGCTACAGATTATGTTTCGTTATTTATGAATAGTTTGTCATTTGGAACTAAACATGGATAAAATGTAGGTGGAGCAAGTAAATTTCGATCCTGTGCTCTGTGTACTGCGTATCAAGGGCAAAAGCGTCATGGAGAGTCAACACGTCAGGGTATGGAGTATTTCACTTCTCTTTGAACTATTTATATCGAAGAACAATGTGGAATTAACTTATTTACTGCTTCGTGTACAGATGGGAGCATACCACACGCTCGATCTCGAGATGAACCGCGACTTCACACTGACCAAAAATTGCTGGGATATCATGTCACTAGAACGAATAGATATGGCATGTGATATATCTAAACAAGTTGAGCTTGCAGCTGTGGTCATCCAGGTCGGCCTGGCACACGTGTGCTTGATCAAAGGTGATATGACAGTCATTCGTGCCAAGATTGAAACAAGTGTACCAAAAAAACGGCCGGGCAGCTCGGCTCACTCTAAGGGAATTAAAAAAATTATGAAAATTTTGTGCGCTCCATTCGGCAGCACATTAATTTCAAGCTCGTGAAGTGCGTATTGCTCGCATGTCAAGGGTTCGTCAAAGACGACTTTTCAAGTTTATGATCGAGCAGGCTGTTCGCCAAGACGACAAACTCATCCTTGAAAATTAACCCAAGTTTGTATTGTGCCATTCATCGTCTGGTCACAAACATGCACTAGACGAAGTCCTCAATGACCCTTATGTAGAAGACGTTAAGTGCTTGGAGCGCTTCTTTAACATGTTGCATACCTATCAGGACCGTGCATACTATGGGTACGAGCACGTTTTGCGTGCCAACGCGAACATGGCGATTGAGACGATCATGATAACGGACTCGCTTTTTCGTCAGCAAGATATCTCCATGCGCCGTAAATACGTCGATCTTGTTGAAAGCGTACGGGATTATGGTGGTACGGTGCGGTTATTCAGTAGCTTGCATGTATGAGGCGAAAAACTTGGCCAAGTTAGTGGTATCGCTGCTCTTGCGTTTTCCTATGCCTGAAATTGAGCAAGATTAAGACGAAGAGTCCAGTTCAGAAGAGGAGAAAACGAATGACAGCGGATTGGGCGACCTGGCCGCTATCAGTGCCACGGTAGGTTTTG
Source organism: Sclerospora graminicola (assembly GCA_001887855.2). Classification (NCBI taxonomy): domain Eukaryota; phylum Oomycota; class Peronosporomycetes; order Peronosporales; family Peronosporaceae; genus Sclerospora; species Sclerospora graminicola. Next base: position 10,535 of record MIQA02008317.1, on the reverse strand, counting down.
TGGCTGCCATCCTTGTCAAAACGAAATCATCGTGTCTGTGATTGTACGTACAGAACAGTCCCCTGTACATTCGAACGTTTGGACGGAAGGTGAAGACTTGGGTTTACATTGCGCACGTGTCGTTGGACGTCATTGAAGAAAAAGTGCGGGGCGCAGGCATGACGAGCTCGAAGGATGACATGTATTTGGGCTTTCTCAGACCTATTGAAGGATATCGAGTTTATGGATACGTGACAAAAACACTAACCCCATCAATTCGTTTATGTGGTGACTTTTCTTTTTATGGTGTCGCATTGTTGATGACTGCAGTTTTTCACCGAGGTGCATCGTCTGTACGTAAATGCCATGTCAAACCCTTTTGCTTCACAAGGAGAGCGTCTCACGTCGCAGACGTTTGATAAACAAGTGTCCAATCTTGTCGTACAGCATAACACTGGCAGCTAATGCATAGTTAGGTTTAAATTTTCCGTTGACTCGGCTGCAAACGCAACGATTTTCTTGACCGTCGTTGTTTCATAAAATACTCAAAGCTTCAACCGTCGGATATGATCGCGTCTTTTGAAAACAAAGTGCTACAGCTGGACGGGAACTGTCGGCGAAAACCCACGCGCATGAAAAGCGTATCGATGAATCCTTTAGCCGTTCCGTCCAGAAATAAATCGCTCGAGAGCGCGAACGTCGAAAGAAAATGTCACCACCGCCCGAGACTTTGGATTCTAAGGCGTAGATACGAGTAAATGATAACTGAGCCTAACTTGCTACGACCACTCGTTGCTTGTGCATCACGTGCCCAACTGCCGAAACTGCTTGTACCATCGGTGTACGGCGCGCTCTGATATGTCCAGAATACGCGCCACCGATGCGACCGGAACGCTGTATGCGTACACTAAGGTCACCGCCCGCCACCTAAATTCGCTGCAGTACATCGAACACGTTTTGGCACGTAAAATGATTTTTTTAAAGATTACCCAGAATGCGTAACCATCCGAGTACGCTGATTTAGCATTCCGGGTAACCCTCTATAAGACCCTTTTCATACCTTCGTAAACAGCGGATTTGGGACAGGTAAATTCGACAATAATAAATGTAGTTTAATCCGTACCTAATTTACGGAGTCAGTGAAAAGGCACTGTGCAGAAAATAATTGCTGCCAAGTTAAAAGAGCGCACAAGGACCCAGGAGGGGTTCGACACCGTACTAAATCTACTGGAAAAAACACGGAAAATACAGAGAGTGTACGAAAAAATCAGAAACCTACCTGGAAATACAAATCCGTGCCAATAAATACACAAAACGTCCCTCAGATGGTTAAAATAAGAATCATATAATTGGTAAAAATAAAGCCGTACACTCACTGTCCGCTAGAGTTGCGGAATCATTTTGTGGTACACACTAACCTAGCCATTGTCTATCAGGGTGGTCATTATATTGCGAGTGTTTACTACTATAGTAGGTCGCCCATTGCTTTTGTCCGTCGCTTCCAAGATGAAGCCGCGACACCAGGGGAAAATCGCTAGTTCTTGCGCAATGGTAATGCGATCGGCTTTGTTACTGATCTAGAGAATGAACTCCAACAGCATACACTACCCACTGGTTTTGGGAATCGCTAACGGCAGTCATGAAGGCAACCATGGGAGGAATCGCGCTTTTCCGTGAAATGGTTGCGCGAATGACATCGTTATTAGCGGGTAAATTCCCCAGGGCGTAGACGTCTGTTTATCGCTGTATGTCGCATCCAGTATCCGTTATTGAAGAAAGGCGTTGAGAAGGAGCGGCACGAGAAGGTCATGTTTTCTTTGAAAGACGTGGAGCAGGTACATCATCTTCAAAATTATGATGTACTGGTTATAAATTTGTTAATGCTACTCTGTGCATGTTGTGAAAAGCTAAAGTGCCCCTTTGTGTCTGTGACACGTTTGACCATATGACGATCTTAACTATTGTATTAATAGGATCCGTCGAATGGTTGATTCGCTGATACGACGGCAGGATCATGAAGGGTTTTTGTGCAAATGACCAGGTTCAGCGGAAAATGAAAGCGGGAAACTTGCTTTAAAGGCTTCATGAAGGTCCGTTGCATATTCGAACCACCTACAAGTTTGATCTATTTAGTGATGTCTACGATTCGTCCTTGAAACAGCGCATACCGTCGATGACAGATCGCATCTTGTACTTATCAAATAAAGAGGAGAATTTATCGGAGGGAACAGACCTTTCGATCGTCGGATCATCGCTCTTTAGCGGCCGTGTTTCAAGTGCTGTATCAAGGGATCATTAAGCCTGAGACGACGAGTGAAGCGAACAATGTGTGCATTAAGGTTTATGAAAGACAAGAGAGGGTTCCGGAAGTAGATGCCAAAGGAAATGCTAGCTCGATACGATTCGTATTGTATTAAATAGCAAATATTTATTATAACGCTTTATTGATGTTAACGTGCATTACTGTAGTATTATAGTAGTTATTGTGTTCGAAGAGAGCGTTTCTTTTATGGCCACCAGCAGGGGATCCATGAGTGGACCCATCCTCTAGCCCTATACCTAGTGCGTCTGTACTTTTGTGATAGCTCTGTATTTTTCGATAGATGTTCTGTATTTTAAAATTTATGTCGAGGGGTTCCATCCCAGGAATGCCTACGGTGAGCAAGATACGCAAAATGAGGGGAGAAACGCGGACCAGGGGAACGGGATTAATGAGATAGTTCCTGATTCTCAAGTAAGTTCTAACCTAATCGAGGTGTTACTGTTAACGGTGGATGGATTTACACAAACTGTAACCACAAGGCACTTTAGTGCCCAAAGCCGGGAGAGAATACGGAGTAGTAAGATGTAGTCTAATTAGTCTTAACTATTAGCTCCCATAGAAATGTCTAATCTAGAATGTAGTCTAGCCGTCGGATGTATTGTCGGATCGTGACAGACATCGTTGGTCGTGGAAAGTATTGCTGAAGTCTGGGTCCGGTGCGGGAGATTGATTGATGACGCACTGTGAACTGATTTTCATTCGGATCCCTTCTTCCCGAGTCGCATATACCTTGGATTCATATTCTGCCACTGCCTCTATTTGAGTTCGACATTGACTCCATACAAATTCCAAATGTTCATACGCCTCTTTTACAATTCCTTGAAATATGGTTTGGTTGCGTAACTGCCATAACCACGCCATCCCGATTCCGCAGATTCCTTTCCATAATCGATGAAAGACCTCCGTATATGCTTCGTCGTACCATCCATACTGATACACTTATGTAGAATAATGACGTGGTGAGGTCACCATACCAACACTTAAGGAACAATCAACCCTGAAGTAAATGCGCACACTCCTTAGTCGCTACCTTGGTTGCAGTAGGCGGTGACGTTCGGGTAGAGTAGTGTCTTGCAGGTAGTCCAGGTACTTAGCGTCGATGTAGTCAGTTCTTAAAGAGGGAAATTTTTTACTATTAAAGTTAAGATATTGAAGTACATCTACCAGGTCACTTCATATAGCTACTTCCTACTTATGTGTGGTGTAGTCGCTCTCAGAAATTCCTTCTGAGATGCAAACACCCACGGGGGGCCCAGATGACTGACTGTCGGAGGGGGTACTCCGTCCATCCAGGTCTTGATCCGATCCGGCATCCAGCCGGCTGGATCGGTCACTCCCATCACCTTGGTCGTGACGACTTGGATGATCCATGTTCGAAAAGCTCACCTTGTGTACCCGTCAGCACTGGCGGTTGCACTCTCTTGATGGACCCAAGGGCGAAAAGTTAAAAGTCCGTCGAATAGGGAAACGAGGGTTAGGACTAGGGGTAGCTCCAGGGCGGAAATCTTCACCGGGGAGCAGGATTGGCAATATACTTGAAGTTTGTATACTGCGACGGCTGGACCGAGAATAATCGATTGACCAGCTAAACCAAAGATAATAAAGGGGTAAATCCAGTCGTGTACGTAATAGGGAATCCAAATGACACTCCACAATCTTCCACAGTAGGCCAAAACGTTACCACACTTTCCAATAGAGATAAACCGTGTTCAAAACACGGGCGACTTGAGTTGAGTATACGCGACGCGGCGACTCCCGGTCAGGGGACTTCCGGTGGGTTACTTTAACCTTCCCCGGGCAAACCAATAGCAGCAAGAGGGGACCTTGTTAGCCCTCCGCTGTGAACCAATAAAAGCGATTTGTGTCTAAGAAAGCGAAACGTATACTGATTTATCCCTATATCCAATACTCCCTTTTGTGTAACCTACCCCAAATAGCCCGGCTGGATAGTGGTGTGTCTTACCTGAAATAGCCCAGTCAGCTCCACCCGGATCTCTTTTGTGTACCGTACATAAAAATCATCCGGCTCCACCTGGATGCTCTTTGGTGTATTGTACACCATACAGTCAGCCCAGCTGGTTACTCCTTCATGTACCGTACACCAAATATCCGGCTCAACCTGGATAGCCATCTATCTAAGCCCACTTGGCCGCCGGCGTCAACTCTCCCTTAGCAGCCCAGCGTCCACCTCTGGCGTCTCATCCGTCTTCCACAAAGCCCCAGCCTTCATCCGGATCCTTCGCACACACATCCTTCAGACAATCCGCCCCTTGGTCATCCACCATCGGTGGCCATCCGGTCCACCTGATCCGGACGGCCCACTTCTGGCTACCCCGATTACAAGTCCCTTGATCATGCCCATCTGGCTCGATTCCATGCCTGGCATCATCCTGCCGCTGGTGAATACACCCGGCAGCAACCAGCATGCGTCCTATGGTGATCGATCCGGGCGGCCGGCTAGGACCAACATTTCTGCCAATCAGGTGAGTGCATTCACTTCTCATGAGCTCGTTAATTCCAGGACCACTTTACCACAGCCGCCCCTGAGTATTGTCGCAGCGGCACAACGATTGAGGCATGATCTCACTACGCATCTCGCACTTTGAATCCTCCACCGTTCTCATGTCCTGCCACAACGATACCGACACGAACGCATCGTTGGATTGTCCTCCGAATACATCATTCAATTGCCGTTATTGAAATATCGTTTTTTCTACTTCCACAATCCAAACACCCATCCAGCTTCGCCACTCCATCACTCATGCTGACTACAAAATGTTTTTAATCCAGAATCTGATTGGCCCATTTCCGTCCAGACTAATTCATATCCACCATTTGATTGGTCGATTAATATTGCTTAATCTGGCTGGACCTGCTGCCCGGCAGCCGGATGGCCTAATTTTCGAGGTCAGCCCCACCTTATTCATGGGTCTGCATGACCTCGAAACGATTCCTGCTCGCTCGTTGACGATCGAGCTCCTTCATCAGTGCCCCACAATTCAGATCCAGCTCATCCACCCACGAGCGTTCTTTGTAGTTTTCCACTGCACCAGAAACTCCCTGTGGATCCGGCCAAACCTGGCTTTCCGTCCAGTTCGAACATCCAGAATCTTCTCCACTTCATACCCGTCTGAATCCAGCGGATTGTCCCAACTGTCATCTGGCAGCAGGGCTTCGTCAAAGCCAACCCGGTCGCTCTCCGATACCAGGCGCGTACTCGATCGATCTGGGAAATATCTCACCAACTTCAGCTTTGAGATGTGCACTATTGGAAAAACGTTGTAATCAGTGCCTGCCGTGACCAGCTTGACCGCGTGCTTCCCGTCCGCTACTCGGAAAGTACCATGCACATATGGACTAGCTTCCGTGCGTAACCTTCCTTGACTCGGTCCAGATACAACCATACCTGGGAGCCTGGCTCTATACCATGCTCCCTGACCTGGTCATTGTTCTGGTCGGCGCAGTCCTGTATCGCTTGCCGGAGGCGTTCGTTTACCTGCTCACGTGCCAGTGAATAATGTCGTTGCACCCCCATCCTCCAGCGACGGGCATCTCGATCCCGGCTTCTAGTACACCCTATTGGGATGGAAGCTTCCAAGGTAGATCGAGGATCCCATCCATCAGCTAAATAGAAATGGGTGTCTCCCCTTACCCGATCGTACGACGAATGAATGGCGAAAACAAGTATCTCGGCGTATTCATCTCAGTCGTGCTGATCCGCCTCCACCACATACATCTCGAGAGCTCTAGACAGAGTCTGGACCATTCGTTCGGTCTTCCCGTTCGCTTGTGAGCGGTTACCCATGGTCGCGCTCTGTCTCGTCTCAAAATCTTGTTGAAGGCTCGGAACACATCCGCCATAAATCCAGGTTCCCTATCATGCCGGATGACCTCGCTTGGTCCGAAACGTCTAAACACGCATTCTTCATAAATCTGAGTAATCTGCTGTGCGGTACGGGTGGAACTGGCTTTTGCCATGACTAGCCCGGTAAACAAATCCGTCCACATTAACAGCTTTGTGTACCCACTTCGAGATTTAGGCAAGGTTGGGATATGGTCTATCGCAATGACTTGAAAAGGATAGGTGGCTTGTATAATTCCAGGTGACCGCCCTTTAATGGTCGGCCGGCCTTTCCCTTTTTAATAATCCGGACAACTTCCCACATAAGCTTGCACATTGCGATAGAGACCTCGCCAGTGGAATTGGCCTTGATCTTATGATAGGTCCGGCCGATGCCCTGATGTCCTCCTTCCAAACTTACGTGATAGTGGTGGAGGATATCCGTTTGCAAGGTAGTCCGTACGACTAGCCGGGCGGATTTATCCCTATCGATTTCTGGCTGGTCAGCATCTCAAAAGAAAAACAACAATCCATTCTCACCCACTTCATAATCTGGGGCTATCTTAAAGCACTCTTTGACTTGTTCGGCACTAAATTTTCCACTTCCCCTTTCAAGTATGCTTTAAGATCCACTATCCACTCCTCTTCATCTTGACCTTGAAGGATCCGTTCTGACCGCAACTGTTGCACTATTCCTTCGTTCATTACTTCTGTAGATGGTGGGCTAGCGGCCAGAGAACGGCGCGCTTTTGCGACCGGGTGACAGCGTTCACCCGGGTTACTTCTGCTGGCAGGACGGATAAGTTCGGGCAACCGATTGATCTCTGCCAGACCTGATAAAAAGCTCGGATCAGAAGCCGTGACCCCTACTTGGTCGCTCATAGCTAGCGTGGCCAGGTGATCTGCACTCTTATTCTAGTCTCTTTTGACATGTAATAATTCATGTTTTGGCCATTTTCGAAGGGCAGACATAAACCGATCATTCAAAAGTCTTTGTCGGGGGGGGGGCTTGCAGTCTATCTGCCCAGTGATTTGTCGGATCACCAGATTAGAGTCACCGCATATGATAATCCGCCCCTGCGTCTGGCCAGTCAGCAGATCTAGGCAAACCAACAATCCTCGGTATTCCGCCTCATTCACAGTTACACCAGGCGTGAAATCCAAAGCAGCAGCGACCACTTTCCACTCGGGCATCTTCCATTGGAAGGCACTTTAGGCACCTACTCCCTTTTTGACGCTTGCTGACCCGTCAAAGCTCAGAACCATCAGTTCTTCCGTCGGTCCCAATGTTGGTGGCGGGAGTGTGATGAATTGTCGTGGCAGCTTTCGGGAAGCTATTGCTATCAGCGCTTCCCCCACTTCTGCCCTTGGAGTGATGCTGGCCGCTAATGTGACCAGTATCTCCTCTTCTCCTTTAGTGCACTTGATCACTTCTAGAGACCACTGAGGCAGCAACGCAGCCCATCTACCCAGCCGGCCATCAAATCCATTTGCCGTAAGAAGCCATGACAGGGTCGACCGTCTGGGAAATACTTTAATAGGGCGAGACACCAACATAGTGTAACACACATCCAGAATCCGTAGTAAAGCCAAAACTTCTTTATCCACCAGCCCATAGTTAACTTCGTTAGCCTTCAGTGTCCGGCTGGTGAACATCACGGGACAATAAAATCCATCATGATCCTGCACAAGGGCAGCTGAGATAGCCCACTTGTTAGCATAGATGATGACCACGGGCACCTTTTTAACATCGAAGTGCTTCAGGACTGGTGTGGTCGCCATCTTTGCTTTCAGCATACCAAGGGACACCATCGCTCTGTTCGTGTGGTCGTCTGGCCGAGTAGCACTGGAGTTGGGCAGTCGGCTGCCTGTCTGGGTGGACGGAAACGGCATCTCATTGGCCGAAATAGTTGACCGGGCAGCATATCATTGGGTAATATTGCTGGCCCGGTCAGCATTTCTCCTTCCCGATCCTGCTCTCTCAACTTGTGGTAATCCACCTCCCGTAGCTCATACAAAACAACAGCATTTACCGCGATATCCTCAATGAAACGACTATAATAGTTCAAACTGTAACAGGCTAGCTGTTACTGGCTTACTCTGTAAAATTGCAGTGAGGAAGCGTGCAATTAGTTTATTTAAGACAACTTTAGGATAGACTATTTAATTAATTAATTAGTCTCTTACATATATATATTAATATATATCGAAGGCCACGTGTCTACAAGAAGGTAAGTTTAAGAATGAATATATTTATGTGGTTAGAGTTAATAACTATAATTAAATCTAAGCTAATCATACAAACATGTAGTATAAAACTGATCTAATGATATCTTTTTAACATTAGATTACTTGTTAGATTCGATAATTGTATCAGAATCTGTTCTCAAGGTAGATTATAACAACTTATAATCCAATATTCGGATTTCAGACATTAAGTCTGAAATTGAACTATGATATTTCAACTTAAATATCAGTTATGTAATGACACCCCATTACATCACCCCCCACTTAAGGTGGTTGGCCAATAATATAACGTAATATTGGTCAATCGAATAATGGCACTTGTTGGTCATAACGATACGATATTTTGTTATTAACCATCAACGACCAAAAGAAAACAAATGGTCAGGAAACGCGGCGGCGCTCTTAAGGACGCTACCGATACTGCTAAAGCAGCTTCCACCTCTGCATCACGTGTAGAGGTGCCAACATCGCATGCCGACGCTACTAATGTAGCGTCGAAGAGTAAAACGAGAGACCCATTGTCTCTCGTAAAAAGACACTGCAGAAGCAGTGTCTAAAAGAGGGCGGGAAGATGTCGCTAATGCAACATCTTCCGCACCTTCACCTGCCGCAGGGCGGGTGGCTAAGAATTCCAAATTCTGTCTTCGGAGAGTCATCTGACTCCGAAGAAGAGAGCGAGGACGTCACCGTCCTCGGCAATGAATCTAGCGAGCGAAAGGCCGCTTGAATTGCTTCGCCGATAAGTGAAGGCGAAGTGGATTCTTACGCTGTCGATTACGACAGCGACAATTCCATCATACGGTGGCATGAGGAGCGTAGAGCTCCTCCTGGTCCTTATTCGTAACGACGACTTTGAGATGGCAGGTGGTGTCCACCTGCCAAGAAACAACGCGCAGTAGCTGCTTATGCTGCTTCTGATTCACCATGTCGTACGGAACGTCATGTTCCGTACAAAGTGGGGTTTTGGACACCAGCATGGACGCTAGCGCCCGAAAGTGGTGGGCACACCAAGCGCGATTGTCAATACCCGTTGTTTGACATCAACGCGCTTGATGATTTCGAAGACCTTCGCAATCATAACTTTGATCGAAGTACCGACGATAGACGTCGGTACTTCATCGACCTTTTCTACCAGGCTCGTTATTATACGAACCGGAAAGGGTCGCGAAAGAACAGGGACGATAAGGACGCCCTGACCCAAAGTTGGAATGCCTTTGTTGAAAACTACAACAAAGGCCCCGACGATTACGTGAGCAAAGTTCACGTAAGCCGCGAGCGCTTCTTAAAGCACTCACGCTCAGGTAAAATTGAGTTATCCATTTTACCAGCATCAAAAAAGAAATTTCTTGTAAATTTCCTTCTCATTTAGCTTGCTCTTGTTGTCCGAAGAGAGCTCTTCGTCTTTTCGAAAAGGAGCCATGAGGGTACCGAGGTTACTCGGTACCCGCTAGTGTTAAGGGTCTAATTGATGCCCTTAATGCATCAGCACCTAGTGCTGATACTTTGCAGCCATCAACACCAAGATTTGTTGCTTCTTATGAGTTTGAGGAGAAGTATCCTTCTCAAACTCCTGCAGGAGGTCAGGGGCATCCGCCCTTAGCACCTCAATCGGTTCCCAAGAGTCAAACTCTTGGGAATATCCCAACCAGCGTACCAGGTACTCGGTACGCTGCCCCTTCTTATAGGGAACCGAGCGCTTCGATAGCAAGCGCTCGAGAATATAACGCTTATTCCCCTGATTATCAATCAGGGGCGGCGGGGGTTGGAAATTCCCTCGGCGTTGTTGTTGCGGAGCATGGTTCACAGCTCCGCAAGCTCGAGAGGCATTGCAACGGGCTGAGCGCCGATATGGCGCACACGATGAGGACGTATCGTTCTCATCGCGATGAGATTCGCGACATATTGAGCGCTCATATCGCCATGCAGCAGAAGAATGATCTTCTGCTGGTCGAGATTGATCGACAAATGTCGGAGATGGAAACCTCCCCCACTTAGATTTGGCGTAGCGCCAAGTAAAGCTGGGGTTCATGGACGCCGTAAGGCATTCACATAGAGCGGTGTATGCTTTGTAGAAACATGCACCGAGTTATTAATCGCAAACTCGGTGAGTGGCAAATAGTCACCCCACCACTCGAAGGCATGCGC
>MIQA02008316.1:0-14654 GCA_001887855.2 Sclerospora graminicola | reverse complement strand
GTATCGAGAAGCAGATGGCCGTTTTGCGAGAAGTATCACCCAATATACCAGAGATCACCCTGGGGGGTCTGCAGGTCGGTGATCCCGAAGTAAACACTCCCGAGCAGATCGATCAACTAAAGCAGATCATTTGGAAAAGGTGCTATCTATTGATTGGGAAGAGCAATGCCCTACCCCCAGCTGCTTACGGAGCTGTTTGTGATATAGACGTTGGAAATGCGAGACCGATCGCTCAACGTTGTCGCAAAGTCGCGCCACAATACCGGGAAAAGTTATCCGATTTGATCAAGGGCTTGTTGAGTACAAAAATCATCCGACCTTCAACATCACAGTTGGCACCACCGGTTGTGATTGTGATAAAAAGGAACGGGGTTGATATTCGACTTTGTACCGACTATAGAATGGTGAATCGCCCCACGAAGTTGATGGTCTATCCAATGCCCCTGATCAATGATTTATTGGAAGATCTGGACAAAGTTTCATTGTTTTGTTCGCTAGACATGGCTAGTGATTTGTGGGTGGTTTCAATGACTGATCGTGCTCGAGAGATTTCGGCTTTCGATACACCTTTCGGTCTTTTCGAATGGAACCGGATGTCGTTCAGTTTAAAGAACGCTCCTCAGATCTATCAGAGATTGATTGGCAATGCTCTCTACGGATATTTCCAGATCAGTGCCGATCGGAAATACCGATCAGCATGATATATTCACGGAAGTGAACCGGACAAGATCAGAGACGTTTCAGGTTGGAATGGCAATTCATATATAGATGACATTTTGTTACGGCAAGGTCATGGGATATTCTATGTGATAGGTCCGAACCTCCTTGACACTTGCGAACGCTGGAATTTATCGCATCGATCAGCGTAGTCAAGAGCTTCTGGGGTCAACCCAAGGTCGCCTACCTTGGCCATAACGTGTCGATTCAAGGCCTGGAAGCAAACCCGAAAGATTTGGGCGCTCTCAGTAACCTGCCTTTCCCCGATCACTAAAGGCTATGTAGTCTTTTCTCGGATCCCTGAATTATTATAGCCGGTTTATCAAAGATTTTTCGATATATGCTGCTATATTACACGAGTTGAAAGAAGTTGATTATCACAGGTTACGAGAGCGCGATAAGTTGGGAAAGTCACCGAACGAGACCAGTCGCAAAACTGAGATCAACGAATCGGATGTCAAAACCGGCTCGCTGATCGACCGGACCGTGTCTGGCTCAGAAGGTGAAATGGAACGAGCTATGGTAGCTTTCAAAAATGTAGAAGGTGAAGATGATTTCGACCCCGATATTGAAACATTTCGATCCAGAAAAGATTCACGTGGTGATTTTATACGCAAGTAAATGGGCAATATCATCCGCACTGGCCCAAGATCACGAGAGTGTATTGTCCAGTGACTTTTACGAGCTGGACGTTGAAACTGAAAGAGGTTAACTATGGCATGGTGGATAAGGAAGTGCTGACACTATTGCGTATATTAGATGTCTGCTTTTCTATGCTAGTGACCAGACCGATCGAAGGCTGTCAAGACGGTCCACTTTAGCTTGGTTATTGTCTTCGAACGGAATTGATGGAAGACTGGGGCAATGGGCAGCGCTATTATCTCAGTGGACCTTGGAAATCATCAAATGCACAAAGGGTGAAGAAGAAATTCTCGGCACGCTAGCGACAAGAATCATCCCCCGATCAGAAGTCGACGAAGCCCTGATCGAGGTCGCCCCTCGGAAGCAACCGCGAGAATCAATCATTATACCCCCACCGGGCGTCGGCTCGGATGAAGACTTGATCGTCATAAGCTTCGACAGATCAGCGAGAGTAAAGAAAGGCGTTGGGGTCTATAGTGCGTTGTTGTGGAAATCGCCGGGATGGACTATCATATCTGCTGGTTCAGATTATACCCCGGGCTTCACAGTCAATGAAGCCAAATACCGTGGTCTGCTGCTGCGTTTGGATCTCTTTCAACAACAAAAGAGTGGAAAGGTAATCATATGTGGAGATTCAAATTCGGTGATCCGGCAGATCACCGGAGAGATCGACTGCAAGGCTCCGCGCTTGAATTTGTTAAACGATCGCGTTATGAAAACCCTACGGGGATGACCAAATCATGACCTCTTACACGTGAAACGCGACTGGAACAGGAGTGCGGATCACCTGGCCACGACGGCCATGCGTGATCAGACTGGATCGATGATAACCGACAAAGTAGTGCTGGAGGATTTGGTCGAGATTAATAGGTTACCCGAGCTAATTTACTAGGAAGAAAAAAGGGAAGCAGCACAAATCTCAATCATGACGTCAGGAGCCAGACCAGCACTTAGCAGGCCGGCTTTTCGAGAAAGGTTGACGGAAGAAATAGTGCAGGAGCTGCGGCTTGAAAGAATTCTCAAGACACAAGATGAAGAAATTGAGCCAGAATGAAGCGAAAAATTGTGTAAAAATCGCTTCCAATTACGAGATTGATGAAAAAGACTTGCTGTTCTATTATTCTCAAGCTGATCAGGCTGATGCAGATCAGGACCGATCAGCGAAACTGGTGATTCCGGAAACTTTACAAGCCGATATTTTAGATCATTACCATGTCAGTTTAGAAGCGGCCACCAGGGTGTTAGTCGGACATACCACAGAGTTCGCAAGCATTTTCACTGGAGAGGTCTATATCGAAGTGTCCAAAAGTTTGTCGGAACGTGTACGCGAAACCGGGAACGGTATGCCGACTATCGGGGTAGACCACCGAAATATCCAGGCGACTTACCCTTTCCAAGTGATAGCGATGGATCACATTCCTTCCTCGTCGAAATCGTATAAAGGCAATACAGAACTGCTGATCTGGACTTATCTGGTCACCGGATCGGTGATCGTAAAAGCGGGATCTACTCGAACAACCCAACAAGTTGCCTGCAGTTATGAGGAGTGTGTCTTTAAGCAGTTTGGGGCGAGTGAAGTGATCGGGCACGATTGTGAACCTGGTTTTATGGCTAAAGTTTTCCGATCGTTTAATCAGATGCTTGGTCAGAAACAAAGCGCGACCATGGCCTACTGACCGCAAGCGAACGGTAAAGCCAAGCGTATGGTACAGACGATAACCAGAGCTATTACGATGTATGTCGCTGATTCTGCTCGACAAGATTGGAAGGCGTATGCAGAGAGGCTGGTATTTGCGTTAAATTCTTCTTTCGGTCGGATCAGGGGAGATACTTCTTTTTATTTGGCGTATGATTGGGACCCCCGATCTACCATCGAATCGGTGATTCCCATCGGATGTACTCGAGATCGAGATCGCGAAGCCCGTCGATGGTGTATGGGGCTTCAACGCCATTACCAGCATGCGCGGGAACAGGTGAATGAGCGACTGCGGAGGGCGATCCAAGAACGAGCTGATCGGAATAACGATCAATCTGATTCGCATTATATTGAACCGGGATCAAGGGTCTGGCTTTACTTGGATCGCGTGAAAGTTAGCACATCTGTCGCATGGACCGTTCCGTGTCTCTGAGCGGATCGGTGACCATGCCGCCCGGTTGATCACTGCGGGCACCGATTACGGAGGTTTCCCGATCGTCCATTTGTCGAAGCTGAAATTGGTCCGGAAATACCCCGATCGCCCAAAAACCAGGTTGTCACTCGATGATCAGCCAAGGTTTGATTTCGATGAGGCTCTTTTGCCTGAGGACAGTTGGGAAAGAGTGCTGGATCGAAATCAATTTGAAGTTGAGAAGATTCTGGACACTCGATCGGGCAAAAGGATCCGATTCGGTCGAACCCATCGTGATTACTTGGTTCAGTGGAAAGGTTAAGATGACCCAGCTTGGGTGGATGAATGGGACCTCAATTGTGGAGCTTTAATAAGGGAATTTGAAGGCGATCGGGTGATATGAAACTGATTTGGAGTTATGCAAACTCACGAGGAAGGCAATCAGGAGACACAATAGTCTGGTTTGACACATCTCGATGGATTAGCCAATGGTAATGGTCCAGCTAAGTTGAGATCAAGTTGAGTAAGCTGGTTCGGAGTCAACGGACATATATATACATTCATGACAATTACGTTCACGTGCATATGAACAATCGGCTACACAAAATGAAGACAAGACTTGGAATCTGGAGATAGGGTCTCGGATATGGAACACAAGAAACACTAGAATATTATCGTATTAATGGTTAAAAGAAAATGAAATGAAACTGGCTATCGCGGTAACTATGGACCATATTTCACGCGTAGACGGGAAATCTGACGCGCCGGGTGATCCATGGGACTTAGGCGATACTGGTTTCACCAAGGATCTTGACGATCAACGAAGTCCAAAGCATCTCGCAACGTGCCGATCGAAGTGGGGTGCCCATAACCAGGATACCATTTCCTGCCGTCAGCCGTAACACCTCTCGATTCCACCCGGCGAATAGGCAGGTGCAATACGGCGGGGAACAGGAAAACGTCCAAGTCACATTCTTGGATTTCATCCACCACAAAGTCACAAATGCTGGCCCAAGCAGATCCAGCTTTGCTGCGACGACGCTTACGAGCATGAAAGTAATGCTCGAGCCAAGCATCCTTGCACATACTCGGGGTGATCGGGAAATGATGGGTGGCCTTCCATACGGCTTGACTATGGTCCCTGCAGAATAGATCCATCCTACCTTCAGCGTGCGGAACCAGAGGCGATCGGGAAAGTCTAACCTGGCATAGGTTTCGCAAGAAATTGATAAGGTTTCATGAGCTCAATGGCTCTAGCGGTGAGCAAATGGGGTAACCATCCCTCCTACTTAGGTGCCGACGACCTGACGGTAAACATCCACCTTGCCGGACGAGACCAACAGAGAGGAACAATCTCTCTTTGCCAGGATGACCATAGGCGTTAGGTCCCACAACTGACGAGGCCCCCAAGGCTGTCGGTTCACCATCAGAGCCGTCGACGGCAGACCATGTCCAACAACGTACAGGTCCATGAATTTCTTGCTTGGATCGTAACTGTAGTCATCACGGCGGATTGCTGAATCTGCAGCTGGAATAAAGCCGCCAGTTAAATTAGGTGGCCTACTGGTCGGCGTCGCATCAGCTGTCGGAGAATCACCCGAGGTAGTCGGAGCCGGTCGCTTTTCCTCCAGTTCTTCCATTCCATCGTCGTTCGAGTCAGGCAAATTGATAGCTTGGGTCAGCGAAGCTGGTCCCGGCAGGGTCGCGGCCGAAGATCGACGATCCGTGCTACGCGACTTGGCCAAAGCAGTTCGGTTCCGTTCGTCCAGATCTGTCGAATCAGCGTCAGAGTCGGAGATGAACAAGCGAGCGCATTTAGCCGGAACCGTTTTCCTTTTCGTGTGGTCTTTCTGTTTACGTTTCGCCGAGCCCAAGGATGCAGAGACTAACTCGAAGTCGAGGGGGGGCAGATCGTGCGGATTCAGGATCCGCCGGTTCATTGATCGCTGGCTGACCAACCCCCACACCGATTGGCGGAGAAGAAGCGGGAGAAAAGGTCGGTGATGGTGGGCCCGATCCGCCCCCGACGGTTTTTGTTTAGGTTTTCAACCCTCGCCCTCTCACGCGCACGTGTTTGGAACACGTTATATCAATTGGAAAGGTTTCGTGGAGATAACGTTTGTGGTTTACTGTGGAAGATCGCGGTTTTCTTGGTTTCTCGTTATCTCTCGTTTCTTTTTGGCTGACCTGATCGGACGAAGTTTGCCGATCAGCGCCTTTAGATACTTAAACTAAGTATCGACCCTGACTCGTTCTCCGGTGAACATTCCCACCCGAGGACGCCCAGGTCATCTCCTCCGACCTGATTCGGATCACCCTTTTCATCTAAGCGTTCACCTGAGTGAGTGTAACCACCGCAGATCAATGGGCACACAAGGTGAGATGAAGCTAAATATGGATTCTATCGTACATGACGACCGGGAGGATCGGATCAGCCATCATAGTGATGATTCATCCGATCCTGATGGCGATCAGGATCAACGGAGTACCCCCTCCGATAGCTGGTCGTCCGGGCTAGTGGGTATCCGAATTCCACCCAATACTTCCGTTCTGAATTTGGAAATCGGTTCCACCACATTTTATTGGTCTTAGGACCAATAGCACCAACCAACCGTGAATATTCATGCAGGGCGCGCTGAAATGCTTCCGAATCAGCATTCGAGTCAGTCCACTTGCCGATCGCCTGGTGAGCTGCCTTCTGCAAGTTTGAGAGACGACGGGTCCAAGTACGTCCGTCCAGCTGCAATGTTTCCAATTTAAACCGAGCGAGAGCTATTTCCTCTTCTAGACGATCCACCTCCTGGATCACAAGAGCTCTCTCTTGAATTGGCTGGTCGTGATCGTGATGGTGGTTCTCAAGCTGTTGCAGATGGTTTGCCACCTCAACCATTGACTTCTTTAATTTCTCGATTTGTTCATCTAGAGAAAAAATAGAAAGTCACTCATGTGTATCGAATAAACTAAAACAAACAAAAGCATACCTTGATCACGGACGGTAACAGCTAGCACGAATCATGGATTGCATTGAAGCGACCGTGTTGGACGGCTTGGTCAAAGTGCGCAGCGTGGCAAGATCAGCAGACAAACGATCACGCTCAGCCGTTAAATGCCGCACACGGTCTTCCAATCTCGATCGATCACGGGCTTGATCAGCATGGAAAGCGTTGAACCATTCATTATTCACACGCGAGTCCGCCAAGCGCTGAACCAAGTCCGCAGATTCACCTTCTAGGCGATCTATTGTAACTTGCCGATTGAATCTCCTGCGCGAAGCGCTCGGCTTGTTTCAGGTAATCGGAAATCGCATCCTGAAGACCCATTCGCAGTCGGCTGGTGTCCGCTGAGCCTAAAGAGAGTGATCCCTTCCACTAAGAGTGCCAGCTGCTCCAAGTAACGAATAGAACGACTCGGATGGGACCAGGTAGCAAAACTCAGGGGTGGACGGAAGGAAGTAAAAGTAATCGCTGGTGGTCGAGAGCTGGCTGTGACCGAAGTGGTCGGGGGACCCGAAGTGACTGAGGGAGGCGAAGTGATCGGGGGAGACAGATGGGATAACCGGCGCTTGATCTTTGGGGCGAAGCCTCATCCGGGGTACAGGCGAAGAAGCCTGGGGAGAACCACGGAGCGGAACCGGAGCAGTCATGATCGCCAAGTTGAAAGTATCGTTATGGAGTGAGTCCAACCGCAGTCGTTGAGCGGCTGCGGTTCGTCTCAGGGGCGGCTGTCGTGGAGTGATCCAGAAATAAGTGGTCCACATATGGATGCTGAATGGTGGTTGTCGGGACACCCATCAAGACAGAACCGTTGATGGGTGGGACAGGCTGGTTCAACTAAGGATGTCGTAAGTATTGACGGGCTATCATGAAAACGTGGGGAGAACCATGGTGCTGCCGTTGTCGCAACTTGTCCCAAAGAACAATGGATCGGTCAAGTATCACGACCAGACGTGAATATCCAGATGCCGGACCGGTCAAGACATGTGTAGCGAAGCACGTTTACAGATGGTTTGGTACAGTGGTTACACGGAGTATAATTGTTGGAGTCGAATATCGGTGGTCAAAGTGTTTTCAACTGATGCGAGGGTAGAGCTCCAGTCAACTGGCTGAATGAGACGAATCATCCTACAGACATGCTTGATCAAGCGTATAAGTAGTTCTATGTACAAGATGGTGAGCTCCATGGGATATATCGGCTGAAACAAGTTGCGAGAATCAACAAACCGGCCCCGATCGGCATTAAAAGGATCGGGTCAAGTCCAACCTCAAGAGAAAGACCGACAAACCGACCTCTCGAGTTAACACATGTTGGAGGCAGGGTTTCGAAATTGCATGCAATTTATTATAAGTCGCATACTCACATGCAAGTTGCATGCAACATTGAGTGAATATCACGTGAGAAACGAATTTCCGATACAGCCGCCAAGAGCGACGTATTATGTATAAAAGCGCTTTGATTAGCGATAGCTGCGCAGCTCACTTTTGTCGTTACTGTTGTAGAGAGGTAGTAGAAGTTACATGCTACATTCCATTAAACTCTTGCATTTGAGAATCGCTAATCAATAATGAGTTGGTCACTCAGGAAATTTTAACGTAGACGAGTACGCATGCTTGTTTCTGCACTTGCCGGTACTTCGCATCCTAAAGTGCATGTCACCTGAGCTGGTAGTAGATCGTCGCGCGCACGTCAATATGCGTCATGAGGCTCCCAATACCTTTGGGGATCTAATTAAGAACGTGCAAGCTGGCAACTAATTTAGCAGATCTCCGTCGTGGCAAACCCAAAGTAGAGAATGCAAAAACAGGAGGAGCATGTGCCGTTTGCAGTTAAAGCTCACAGTGTGCAAGAAAAATCTGTTGTAGGGATTAAAAAGATGAAAAACGTAATACAGTCGCTGCCCACGATATGTGCAGACGAAAGTTGAGTCCAAACTCAAGCAGAGGCACCCAAAAAGACTCAGACCTAATGCAAAACCGAAAATCTAGGGCTGAGAAGAACCATAAGCACAAATCATGGATGCAGCTGAAACTCAACATGTTCAAACCGAACCCGATACTGTGAGCAACGAAGCTATTGAAGACAGGATCATGTGCGTAAACTTGTTGATGCGTATACAGGACTTCAAATGTTCATGGGCTTTAATGTTGTGGGCGGAGGGATCGGGTATGGTGTTGGGTCCTTGCTCTTGGAACGTCTGTCAGTGGATTATGGCCAAAAGAGTAAATTAGGATTTACCATTTACCCATCGCCTCTCGTGTCTTCAGGCCTTATCACTCGGGGCTGTCAACTCACTTGTTGCTCGATCACTCGGACGTAGCCGTAATGCTAGACAATGAAGACATCTACGACATTTATTGTCGTTCCTTAGACATTGAACGACCAACGTATACGAATTTAAGTCGCTTGATTGCGCAAGTGATTTCCTCGTTAACGACGTCGCTCCGCTTTGATGGATCGTTAAATTTAATGTAACGAGTTTCTGAGGAATCTCGTGCCCTATCCACGCATTCACTTTATAGAGGAGGTATCGGCCGACACTGCAGAAGGCGACGATAAAGAATTAGATGAAGAATACTAGACACTCAAGGCCACGATTACCAGGTAATCGTCCTGGCTGTCTAGACTTTTGGCGACAATGAATGCTTTACCCCATGCTGATCGTTTTTCACTCGCCACACTTTTCGAAAGCTTGATAAAAGCATCAAGAGCGAACACCACTTTATATGCCAGTACTTAGGTCGAGACATAGGAATTACCGCTGCTTGGGCCTTGGATCTTGATAGCGAAGGTAAGTGGACCCTGGGAGACTAACCTTCATCTTCGTCTTGGTTTCGATTCGTACTGAATGAAAGAGATAAATCACTAGGAAGTGTCGTAGAATACGGTAACGTGGCGATGGAACGGGCTCTGACCCACTCCGGCTGAGACTTTGGTGTCGTTGAGTCACGCGATAATTTCAACGCTTGTTTCTGCTTTGTTTTGCATCTAATGATGCTGATCGGTGGTGGTGAAGGTCGTCGAAATTTTTCCACAGGTAGCAATTTCTCTGCAGACTTCTACATCAATCAAGTTACAACAGATACAAGATCAATAAAACAGCACAAAAGAGCGCATCTTGGCTGGAAAGAATGGTGGTGAAATACGTCCTGAACTTTAGTAGTAGAATCAGCACTGAATACTGGGATCAAAGATTATGAGAAACTCACAAGGGGCGTCCATAGTGCGAGAAGCTGCTGCTTTCCTCTCCAAGATAAACTTGTAAAACAAAGTGAACTACATGTACCGATCGCAACCGATAAGTATCAAATCACCTATTGAAAAAATAAACACCCCACTCAAAATATCCTACCATTGGAGCAGCGATTGACGAGAAGCAACCGATTGTCAGTGCGTCAAGAACCTCTTCTATATGCACCGTACATGAATCCTATCGTTTATGCTTTGACAGCATGTTTGTGTCCTCCATTACTTCGTGGAGGCAAAAATGGTTTGGAGAAGGGAAAAAAGGGACCATATTTACCTATCCCTCAGCTGCAATGATGGGTGTGATTTATCACAGCAATAAATTGCACCCGCAATTTGCATGCAATTTGCAGGGGTGCAATTAGCAATCTCGCAAGGACTCGAAACACTGGTTGGAGGTTGTGGACAGGTTTGAGCAAGCAAATGATGTTGATTTTTAGTTGATTACGAGGTGGTTCGAAGTGATTTTGAGGTAATTCGGAGATGGTTCCGATCCTGTTCTGAGCCGATCCTGAACCGTCCGGATCGGTCCCAAATCAGCTTTCAGGTGACGAAATAAAAGGAATCCGTTCATGATCAGTGATGGAGTCGGATGCAGAGTACCCCAAGAAGCCGATCCTAAGCTGGTTCTGAGTGGTTGAAGATTGGCCGAGAACCAGGTCGGGATCAGCTAAATATTGTTCGAAAGTGATACGGAACAGGTTGAAGAAGCGTTGAAGACTGGTCTATGGTGGTAACAAGACAACTTTGTGACAAGATGGTCAAGATTGAGGTATGAGGTGGGTCACATAGGTTGGGGTATGATTTATTAGCTATTAGATATTGCATATATAATAACAGGATTGAATTTACCCCTTAAGCAAAGCGTTGCTCCGCCACGTATCGCGGCCATTGGGAGCACAGGGTTACTTAGGCCCCTGTAGCTAAAGTAATTCCCGGTTAAGACGCGCATTGACGCATTTTGGTACCGGAAGTCCCCCGACGGGATTGCTGGTGGATTTTAACCACGCCCACGTGTTTGGAACACGTTTAATTAATTGAGAAGGTTTTGTGAAGATAACGCTGTGGTTGTACTGTGGAAGACCGTGGTTATATCGTGATTTTTTGTGGTTTCTACGTTATTTCCCGTTTTATTGGTAGGTCTGGCCGGTTGAAGTATCCCGACCCGGCCTTTTGCGATATTAACATGTAGTATCATCCCTGATTTGTCCTCCACTGAAGATTCCCACCCGAGGACTTCCCCGTCTCGAGAAAAGTCATCTCCTCCGACCTGATTTGGATCAACCTTTTTGTCTAAGCGTCCACCTGAGTGAGTGTAATCACCGCAGATCAATGTGTTCACAAGGTGAGATGAAGATAAGTATGGAATCTATCGTACATGACGACCGGGAGGATGACCGGGAGGATCGGATCTGTCATCATAGTGATGATTCACGATCCTGATGGCAATCAGGATCAACGGAGTACCCCTCCGATAGTTGTTCGTCCCGGGTTAGTGGGAATCCGAAATTCCCCAGAAACTTCGGTTATGGTGGATTTGGAAAATCGGCTCCACCTCACCACAGTGTCAGATCAGAACTGTGGTGTCGCCAGACTGTCTGACGCTGCGGTGTGTCGCTTGGTACAGCCGGGTTACTCACAGGGTGATTAGTCCTTGAGGGTCCGCCACAGTCAATCGTTGGATAATGCTTGGACATCCAAGGGATGCCCAAGACCACATTGAACTTGTCGTCTAACTCGATTTCGTATTCGAGCGACAGTTCGTCCAGCTCGAAGCGTGTGCGAACCACACGCTTAGAGAAAGTCACGGTTTCACCTAATGCTAACCGGACTGACAACATACTTCGTGGAGTATTTACCACCACGAAATCCAACGACGTTAGACACTCAGTTCTAATGAAGTTGTTCGACGCTCCTGTGTCGAACAAAGCGCGCATGAGGACATCGTTTCTTTGCGGCTTAACCTCCAGGGTGATGAGACTTTCCCTTTACCCTGTACCTTTTGGCAGGACATAGTCCCATCTAGGGATATTACCCTCACATACCCGATGTCGGCATGCGAGATAACCCGTCTAGTAGGGCTCCCCACCCCTACTGGTTGTTGACATTATTTGCATCAACAGAGAGATGCCCCTGTTGATATCGTCCACCAGCGGACTGTTCGGTCCGCTGACAGCGTGGCACCGGACGCGGCGCCATGCACTCGTGGGCATAATGCCTCATCTTTGCGTTTAATTGCAGCGAAGAAACTTCTTATTCTTCGGTTGCCTCGGGGTCGAGGCAACTGCAACCGATAGGTCCATTGGCGCTGGACCTTCTCCGCCCATGCCTGGCGTGTGTAGTGATGACGTGGGACGAAGTTTGAACTTCGTCTGTTCTGGTTCAGGTGCACATTCTGCACCTGCGGCATGTTGTAGTAGAAAGGCTGTTGATCTCTTCGACTGAATCCAGCATGCGATGAAGCCGATCGCATGCTAAATTCTTCTTGAATGATAGCAACAGTCAGAGTCTTTGGAGGATGCCGGTAAAGTCGCTGCCTGACGTGACCGTCTTCAAGTCCCTTAATGAAGCCAGTGAACAGCATAGCAGGGACCACTTCTTCATATACAATAAGTGATAGCAAATATTGAATCTTCTGAGCGTAAGCTTGAAGACTAAGTTTACCTTCCCGGAGTTCCATGAACTCTTGTCGGCAACTAAGCTCCATTTCCGGAGCTTCGAAGTTGAGCTTAAGCTCAGCTTTTAATTCCTGATAAGTCAGGAACGCAGATTCATCAGTGGATCTGCGACTCATCGCCCATGCCCAGGCACGACCGCCCAGGCATGTTGTCGCAAAATTAGCTTGTTGGTGTGGATCTACAATCTTTTGCACAGAGATGGCATCTTTTGCGAGGGGTTCGCCTCCTTCGCCAGTAAAGGGCGATATCCGCGCCTTTACAACCTCAACGCTTGCCGTGGGCGTTGCAGGTGGCGACCGTGACATTAATGTTGCGGAGCGCACCTGTGGATTGATATAATATCGTTTAAAACGATTAATCGTATCCAGTGCTTCCTCCGTGGTTTTACCACGGAGGATAGTGATGATGTCGGCCCCCATGGTTCGCATCATCTCTACAACAACGTCCACACTACCTTGTTGAATGTGAGGGAAGGCATCCCCCCACTAAGTCTTGCGAAGCATGACGCTCGTTTGACGACATGTCGACCGAGTGGCTCTTAAGCCCGCGCTCTGCAAGTTAGTAGCGGAGCGAAACGAACGGTGGTCGTTAGAACAGACCACTAAGTGCTACTAGGTGAAAGAAGCTAGCTGTTACAGGCTTACACTGTAAACGAAGCGTGCAGTTAGTTTAGGAACAAATGTAATCTGTTTCTCGATAGTTTAATCAGTATTAAACTTAGGTTCAGACTATTTAAATAATTAAAACGTCCCTAAGTTATATATGTAAATATACATCCAAGACACGTGGCTGCAAGACGGTAAGTTTAAGAGAGAATATATTAAGAGTGTTTTAGAGCTAATTACTATAATAAAACCTAAACTAATGTGGTGAAGTGTTCCAGAAGTTAACGGACTAATGATGATGGACGCCCGCACCGGATTGGCTGAAATGGTAAGCCGGATGCCCAGACCGGCCAGTAATAAGATGCAATTTGGGACTGCCAGGCACCCTTGTAGGCGGTCGGGCGGTGCCTGGCTGGAAATCAAGTCGGCGGACCTGACAAGGGGCGAGGATAGTCGGATAAGCGGCTGAGCAGACGGAAGGACTATGGAGGTTTGACGGCCACGATGGCGGACTGCTTGTAAGGATGAAGTGAAAGGGGCCCAAAAGAAGAGGATTGTTCTAGTGGAAAGAGTAAGTGCCGGGATCGTAGGAAAGGCTGCCAAGGGATTGCTAGCGTCAGCGGCCGAGAGGTGTGGATGGGTGGCTATCCGGCCGAGCCGGCCGGGTACAATGTACCATTCGGACTGGTACCATATGGTTCGGTGTACCGGCCGGGTTGGTACCATTTGGGGTTGGTGTACCGGCCGTACCGGTACACAGAGTCGGAGTTAGCCGGGTTGCGTTGGGTAAGGTACATGACTGGTCAGACGTGTTATTTGAGGTAGGTTACACAAAGGGAGTATTGGACATAGGATAAATCAGTATACGTTTCGCTTTCTTAGACGCAAGTCGCTTTTATTGGTTCACGGCAGAGGGCTAACAAGGTCCCCTCTTGCTGTTATTGGTTTGCCCGGGGAAGGTTAAGTTAACCCACCGGAAGTCCCCTGACCGGGAGTCGCGGCGACTTCGTATACTCACCTCAAGTCGCCCGTGTTTTGAACACGGTATTAAGTATTGGGAAGTGGTGACATTTTGGCCTTCTGTGGAAGAGTGTGGAGTTGTATCTGCCTCGTTTACACATTTGGATTCGCCCTTCATTGTTATTGGTTTAGCTGGCCGATCGATTATTCTCGGTCCAGCCGGTACTATACAAACTTCAAGTGTCCTATTGGTTTAGCTGGCCGATCGACTATTCTCGGCCCAGCCGGCACTATACAAAGTTCAAGTATATTACCCAACGAGCTCCCCGGTGACGATTTCCGCCCAGGAGCTACCCTAGTCCTACACTTCATCTCCCTATTGGACGGATTTACACTTTTCGCCCTAGGGTCCACCAAGAGAGCTAACCACCCAGTACTGACGGGTACACAAGGTGAGCTTTTAACATGCAACATTCGAGCAGTCGCGATCAAGCGGATGGAAGCGACCGATCCAGCCGGCCTCAAGCCGGATCGGATCATGACTCGGATGGACGGAGTACCCCCTCCGGTAGTCAGTCGTCTGGGACCCCCGTGGGTGTTCGCGTCTCAGGAAGATTTTCTGAGAGCCACTACACCACACGAACAAATGCATATTATGGATATAAAAGAAAAAACTAAGGAAGAAAAAGCGGAAGTCGGATACG
>MIQA02008313.1:0-21358 GCA_001887855.2 Sclerospora graminicola | reverse complement strand
ATCCCAATCCTCCTTGACCGTTTTTCGTTTGAGCAGCGCTATCGTCCTCAAGTAAGCCGTTGCCTAGTGCGGCGGCAGTATCCATGTCGGGCTCGTGTTGATACTTTTTGACGATCTTAAAGAGATCCACCGTTGCATGTGGCGAGCGAGACCAAAGAATCCGCAAAGACGGGAAGTGCAATATTGGCAACGTAAGCTTGGAGACAATATTGCTGGCATTTATCTTGGGAGTGAGCTCTGACTCATCCTGCAGCGAAAACCCCTTGCCTTGAGTGAATTCAATCAATAGCACGGGTATCTTGTAGAAGCGCTGCATGCTTTTGCCTGGTTGAACAATCGTCCAGAGTTTAGCGAACCAAAACGATCGTTAATGCTTTTACGCTCCACACAAATCTCTGGTGACGAGACGTATTCACCAATTTCAAGTGCGACGGGAAGCATAAATAGTCCTTCGTTGTGAAGCATGGACGGCAACGCACTACGGAACTCGTGAACATCGACAATAAACTTAACGCCAGCGCGATGCGACTTGGCTTGACCACCCGTTCTTGTGTCCATAGTGTATTTAACAATCTGTTGTCGTAGTTTCATATGAAGCGGAAGATCGTAAACATTTGCTGGCATCATCAAGTGTGCTTTCTGGTGAATAAGCTTATCGAAGGCACGTTTTTCACGCTGGATTTCACTCAAGTAGGATTGCTGCTCTGTACTCTCATTGTACATCATAAAATACACCTCAAGAGGAGCAATGTGAGAGGCATGGAAAATTTCAATTTCACGAATAAATGCCATGTCTGGGTCGTACATCACAATTCAAGACGGCATAAGGTCTTCAAGAATAGCTGACGCATCGTAGCCATGCTGGGAAGCTTGATCATATGTACACAGGACGACGCTATCAAGTGGATCTACCAATTCGAGCGATAAATTTGGCGTACCAGAAGACAAATCTGGGCCATGAGATTTCTTTTTATCAGCATGGCAAGGGCCTTCAAACAAAATTTTTTTCGACTTGCTATCATGCTCCGATTCTTCTTAAGCTGCGGTAATGGCTTCGAGCTCTGCGATTGGTAAACCAAAGCTCGACACATCAGAAGGATATATCTGCGAGGAATAGGATCCTTCCTCCTACGCTTCTTAGCTTTGACATAATTTTATTTGCTCCCTGACGTATCCATTTCGGTTTTAGCGTACAGTTTATCAGCTCGTAACCTCGTAGCAGCATATACCTTCATGCGTGGGTTTAGCGTACAAACAAATGTCCGACCATTCCCAAAGAACATTTGCGAGCGATTCCACGAGGCCGAACAAAACGCCCCAAACCTATTTTCGTGCTCATCCTTAACAAATAATGAGTTCCTCTCCATGAACATTTAAGGCATTTGCTCCGCCCATACCACAGCAACGTCTACACCAATCGAGCCAGCACCACCAACCGCGCAATTATCAAAGCACTCTCGTAACTCGTCGCAAACAAAAAGCAAAGTATGTTAGTTCTTCATAAATATCTACAAGCACCCCACCTTGAGAAAATTTAGTTCAACACAAAGTCGCGGACAATGCTTAAACATAAACCATCATTAAATTCATGTTTCTCCCAAATCAAATTCTATTGTGCGACTGAACACAAAATGAGAAAATTAAGCAGACACATCGGCAAGTTTGTGAAACATCGTCACCAATCATTATTTCTCGTGTGCGACTGAGCACTACAAGAAAAGAACATGTTGCCATCGGTAACCTCTCGTCGCCCATCATTATCTTTCTTGTGCGACATGGCGTAAAATGAAAATTCATGATGCGGCTGATGACGTCGAAGATGCCTACCACACTACTAATTATTTTGCAAATGACATAAGATTAATTTCGACTGGCGACCTAGGGCAATCACCACATCAGTGTATTGTTAAAGCGTACACCGCAATCGCTTCAGTTACGAAACACAACTGCAGTTTATAGAACGGATGCATTGGATATAACTGGATCGACTGTCTTTGGATCTATCAATAAGCCCTTGAAGATGCATGTGCTTAATCTTATGGAGATCCGAACGCGGTACTACTAGGACTTCCCAGGACATTGCTGTTGATACTGGATTAACGAATGTTGTCACCGGGGATTAGTCTCGGGCGATTCGCTGGACGGGAACATAATTGCAGGCGGGCAAGTCTCTTGTCTTTATATACCCTGCGTTTTTCCATCGCTGAAACCTCGATGTCAGCTCCATTTTGCTGAAGACGTGAGACGTAGCGATGATAAGTTTTTCTATCTTCACGTCGCAATGGACAACAACGAACACTGTAGTTTGTTAGTGCCAGGCATATTCCAAAAAACATGTTATAGCTTTGCCTGTCCCAGGCCCATTTATGAGAAATTACTCCCCACAAAGTTTTCATCCGCCCGAAGAAATTTTCCACTATCACTCTATCGTGTGATATGTTATCGTTCATCCGTGATTCTGACAGTGTTAGCTGCGGTCCGCGTGAAGCCTTCTCCTTTGAATGGACAGCGCGGAAGTCGGCAGCTAATGCTTGGTACCCCTTATCGACATGAATTGCCCAATCGTGTGGAAACGACTCCACCAGTGGACTATGAAAGACGGCGTTTTCTCTAAAAATTGTCACGTCAGTAATAGATCCGGGCTCATACTCTGTGCAGCCGATTGCAGAACCGGTTGGTAGCACAGAAACCTCAACTTTCAGCCCATACAAATGGTGTTTTCCACTATAAAACTTCTTGGTGTCGTTAAAATTGTCTGTCGGTTTATCAGCTTGCTAGAACGTTACATCTGTAGCGTATCTTGCGCAAGGAAAGTTGGAGAAGGTGTTGCCACTTCGAAGAAGTTTTTGCATCGTCCAGCTCGTATTTTCATTCTCTGCAAACGTTTCATACAAGAAAGGTTTTAGCATAGCTAAGAATTTCTTTACCATCTTCTGGGACCGAGAGGCATCAATCTCAAAAAGCGAGCTAATCCTATCCCAAGAGCCACACAACTTTAGGGCACCTAGAGAAATAAACAAAATATCTTTAGGTGGATGGATACTCTTCTTTCTCCTTCCAATGTTCCACTTGGACATTACATAAGACTCCACAGTATTCCACAATCGCTCGAACTCCAAAGGTGAAAAGTTGCACATGCGTAGTATTTGATCAGGTCCTTGGATACGCAAAAATTGATCATACGCAGGAGATGGAGAAGTCAACTCATCATCAGAGTCTTGGTACGTTATCTCCACCCTTCTCAGGCGCGTTGTCGTCTATCTACTTCAACGAAAAGGCTGTCCCAACGTGCACGAAATTCCGCGTCCTGGTCTTCTTCTGTTTGCTGATAGCGCAGTCACGACGGAGCCATAGCGATAAGGACTTACCTTTATGAATTACGAATTGTGTGAGTTAATTAGGACTTTGCTGAGTACAGATGAGGCTCGTCTCTCCTACGGAAGAGATAAAATTCCGAACATATAGATATGTATCAGGTCAGTATCTCATTAATGATCTTTTTATCTACCATCTTCACAGCTGCGCAGTTAATTCTTATGTTATACGGATAATAACCGAATGCACGGGGGTAACCAACCGGTTACTGACTACTACCACCGAAGCTCTAATAAACATTAATTCTTAGATGACGGGGGCTAGCGATCAATGATACAGGGCCAATCCGTTAGCGAGTAGCTGAATCCGGCTGTTCTGCTGGAAGTTCCAACAGACGACGACTACTATAACACTGGGGATGGGATTAAGGATTAAGCAATTAACGATGCATGGCAACGCTGTGGAATTTTAGGAACTAATCAAGAAACAGCATGTTAGTCAAAGTGATTTCTTTAAACTATTGGTAGACTTTCATATAGTTGTCGATAAGTTTCGCGTAAGCCTAGTGATAATTATAGAATAGCGTCACGATCAAGCGCTTTATGTGGGTAAGTACTATACTGTAGCCTTACAAAAAACATAGCCAGATACCGGTACATATACATGTTCTGAAAAGACGGTGATGAACTACCGCAAAAGTCTTATTGATTTGACAGTCCTCTCTCAATCAAGTTAGATGGGTATCAAATCTTTTCGACTCTTAAAATGGAGGCTAATTGACCAATGAATATTGGTTGAGATTTACAAATCTGGGTACAAACGAACACAAAACACGGTGATTCACACTGTAAGTAAGTAACTTTATTTAGTGTATTCTAATACTGCACTTGTACAAAGAGTTACGATGTCATTCAAGTTACGCTCTTTCGTCTGCTCGTGGTGGGTCGTGATTGTGGAACAGCTCCAATCCAATCGCAACAGGTGCACTCCGGTCTATGGAAGATATTAAATACCGATACTACGAGGTAACACGATTGCTGACTGAACACCGAGACATAAAGGCAAGAGGTATACTAGGAAAGAAATTCTCGATAGTCCAGCTAATTTCGGTCAGACTGCCATGTCTTCTACAGGGGAACTGAATGTCACTGGAGCTATATTCCAACTGCTACTGTTATGATCAAGACTGAAACCAAAGCTGTTCCAAGTGCTCCTTCAACACCAGCATCTGCTGTACCTGTCACGTCTTCATCCGAGCACTTCATTGTTAACATTTAGTATTTAAAGCAGCGCAAGCGACAGCTTGATCTCATTTTCTCGCGCACAACCAGGAAGAGAATGAAATTCGCCGTTTAAACGATGAGCTGCGTGGTGTTGAGCAGCAACTCAAGAAAGTGGACGTTAAAGTTGATCCGAAGAAAGAGGAAGAGCTTGCTGACGTGTCGTACGAGATTAGACGCACACTATCAACTGGAGGGATCTTGCAGAGCTCTTAGTTGGCGCTTCCTCACCAGAAACACACACTTAGCGCTAAGCAGAGTTTGTTTACTTGTGATCTTTCATGGACTACTCCAATTAAAAAAAGCCTGGCTGTCCGTTAGGTTGCGGTGACATGATAGCCAATAATGAAATTCTTGAACACAGAAAGCCTAACGAATAACAGCAGTTTATTGTCGACATCGGAAAATTGCCGTCGCATTGGTCCTAGCCAATTCTGTTCAACAAATAAGTGGTAAAGGGTCTTATTGGCTGATTGAAATTTACAACAGCTTCCTGTCGACCGAAAGCGCAAGAGCAAGAATGGCGGGAAAGAAGTGATGGACGGAAGAAGACATGCAAAAAGCTCTGCTCGAGCATGATCATGGTTTAGGCGACGGCAGATATATGTCAAGTCGTACAACATACCCGAAAAGACATTAACTCACCGCGCAAATCGGCGCCGAGAAGGAGTCGAGCTACAGCGACGTGTGCTGTCTCCAAAGCTTGAGCATGGCATTGAGACCGACATCCATGGTTGGATTATTGGCATGCAGCAGCAGGGCTATCCAGTGACTTGCGAGGCAATCTTATTAATGGGAAATGATGTATACGCAACCATTTACGGTAAGACAGGCGCGAGCGGTTCGATCGGACGAGGTTGACTCGATCGTTTCTGATGCGCCACCTCGTTCTCTCGACTCGTATTGGCCAAGTCCTCAAACGTCAACGAGACGATATCAGCGGTGACGCTGCTTGCATTTATCTGGCGATGCATAAGGGTTAGGATTGAAAATTGTATCGATGCCTCGCGTTGATGAAACAGCGTTTACCAAGCAAGGGAAATCGAAAACCGTTATTGCTCTCAAAGGTTCACACAATGTCTGGGCGAAATCAATCAATGCTAACTTTCATTTGACTGTTGTTGTGGCGGCGTGGGCCAGTGGATACCAAATTCCTCCCGTATTCATCTTACCGCGCAAACGGCTTGATCGGGACATCCTTAATCATTGAGTGACATGGGCTCGCGTCACGACAGCTCAAGCGGGTTTCATAAATAGGTGATCTTTTTTTTCCTATGGATGTTGCACTTTGCGTCTAGTGTGCCGTCTCCTGTTCGACGGTCATTGATGCTCGTTCTCGACGGTGCGTCCTCGCATATGTCATACGCGGTGATCTATCTCGCCCATCATCTCGGCGTTATCCTCGTGCAGCTACTGCCAACACCATCGATCTCTTTCAGCCACTAGATGTTAATGTGCTCAAGACTGCCAAGAGTAATATGCGACGCGAGATCGAGAAGATTGACACGGGTAGGATAGCAATAACAAAGAATGCCGCAATCAGCATTGCATCCCGCGTATGTACGAACGGAGCTGATACCATGTCACGAAACAGCACCGCGGGATTCCATGCGAGTGGTACCTTCCCGCTGCCGTTGTCAGCCGTGATGGCAAGGCTTGGCCTGCTTAAGTGGGATGGGTCAAAACGCAAGTACGAGGCACCAACATGGCTGAGGCATCGCGACGCAATTCGAAAGGTGCTGACGCTACCACCAACTCGCTCGGAGAAGAAAAAAAGCGAAATACGGTCGATGTCAACGGCCGTCTGCTGACTGCAGCAGATCAGCAAAGGGAGTTGTAGTATTTAAAAAGTTGATGAGCATTTGCAGGCCAAGGTACGACCATGTCTGAAGGTGTCCTAGATCTGGCGTATGATACTAAACGAGAACGGTCCGCCCCTCTTTCCCGGTGTCCGATCCAATCGACGCGGCTGCAGCAGCCTGCCCGCCTACCCGCCCGTTCCAGACCGCACTCACTGGCTCTCATAAAAGAAAACCAAAATAATTAACGCGTCAAAGATGGCAGCCACTTCTTCTCCTGGCAAGTGATGGACCCATCTGGGAAATAATATCGCTAAACTGCAATCCGTCTTCAAATTACTCTAATATCCCCTTTTCCTTCATGTCTTTTATCTGCGGTATTGGGAGCCAAATTCCTCTGGGCTTGTGGCCATTTCTGCCAAACAGCGCGAGATTTTCACTTTCCACACTCCAAATCGAGTTGCTGCTCCATTGTATCAACAATTATATCTCACTATTTTAGCTTATTGAAGCCGAATTCGTTTCTCGAAGTGAGGCGGCACTTTGCTGAAGACCGACTGAATCTCATCATCGTGCATCTGTTGATTCGGGATTTCTACTAAACCTGTGTGCGTCAGCACGATAAAGACCGATGTACATATTCGTGATAGTAAGAGAACAAACTGCGTGCACGCGGGGGCCGGGGCTTTTGTGCTATGATCGCATACTGCGGGTGATGATTCAAATGTGTAAAGGGAATGGGTAGCAGTGCCACACATCAAAAGTGAAAGAGTGCAACAAGCGCTCTCTCCTACTCTTGCTGTTTGAGCAGATCACCAATCTTCAAAAACAATTGGTAATTTAGTCGGTGTAGATCTAAGTTACCTAAAATGCCGTTTTTAGTTACGCGTTGCAGTTCCAAACCAAGTTCGTTCGCGTGGCGAATTATTTCCGTGATCAAATCGTCCTGTGGCACAAGAGGCACTGAGTCTTCACGTGATAACGCTGCAATTGCATTGCATGCTCAACGTTGTACTAGTTTCACATGATTAAACAGACAAATGTTAGCATCAGTCATGAATACCTGATTTTTGTAAGCTTACGTACCCGATCGGTCGTGACAAACAGCTTCTTTGCAATCTCAACAACGACATCTAAGTAGTCTGTACACAGACACTCCATCAATGAAATAAATATTGGTCGACGCACAACAGTGATCTGAATTTCATGAGCACGGCTTTCTAGCATCTGAATAGCACTTCTCAGTTAGTTTTCTACTTTATCTTCGTAATCCCAGTTCATGAAAACATAACCCCCCCCGTAAACATCGCTTGAAAGTAGGACACAAGATTATGTGCCCATAGACAGGAAAACCCTCCACTGCAGTTAGCACATCACATCATCATACGCGTCCTATTGCGGTCAAAACACCAAGTACTTGTTTCGAAACAAATGCGTTGGAGAGAGTTAGCATAGGGCTAGCAAAACAAACATGATTTCGTCTTAAGGGTCCTAAAGTCGAGCTTACCAAAGTTGAACTCAAGAAAGTCGTTACTGCAGCCGCCGTCATAGCCTCCGAAACAATAGATGGACTCAAGTCAGGGAGCTCATCATAGTGCAGACCAGGAACCACCCCTTTCAGTGACAAAAAGAGACTGACGATAAATTGATGCAAGGCGTTTCATACGTAAATTTTAAATGCATATTGCGACAACGATGGATTCAAGAGGTTAGAGCTATATGCGGTTGTCTTTTTTTTATAAATGTTAGTTTTTTAGATATGGATGCCTTCTGTGACAGAATGCCGGGTTCTGCTTTTCGTTAGTCTAAACGTTTACAAAATACCCGAGAAATCTGTTGCTTGGAAGAGAAGTACGCACACCAAGTTGTACATTTTCCACAAGGGATAAAAGGCCTAGCGCAACCAATGGACGCCATCGTGATGAAAGCGCTCAAGGCGAACATCCAGTTCGAAACTGTATTTGCATTGTAATTATTTATGATTATTTATATATACTACGCTGATTTCGCAGGAAGGAAAATGTTGCGTACCATGCCCGAAATAATTTTCCAAATTTGGCAATGAAGCGACGCCGTATGCTATCCATCATGGTCGGCCGCGTATGGGAGATGGTGACACCGACAACGATTGTTAACGGCTTCCGCAGAGTGCATTTATATACAAAACAACGATTAATATGAGTTCAAAGACATTAAAAGCTAGAAACCGCAGCGCTTTTATTCACCGCAAACAGTACATCGCCCGTTCTTGTGCTTGCATGTTAGCGGTGTCATTGCATCCGCTTGTGGCTTAGCCGCCGGTACCGGTAGGTGGCTTTTCCAATTGCTAGTCCGTGTTTTTGACACACAAAAATCCCGACCGTCATTGGCCAAATATCATTTTTGGGTGTTTTCGAGGCATGTCATGCAACGCCAATATGGCACCCAGAAACGCGGCGATAACGACATGCTATCCGCGATAACTTTGGATGGAAAGCGGATTGAGAGTCCATTCAACGTGCATGATATTCTTGAAATCCTGCTGCATCCGATGGTGAACTATTTGCAGTCCTCTGACCCTCTGCCGCTTTCGCGATTTTGGGATCACCTTACCTTTTTGGTATAGTTGACTCGGAAAACACTATTAAAAAACGGAAATCTCTCTATATATATAAACAACATTAAAAAAGTAAACCCACATTAGTCAATAAAATACCTTCCCAACAATTGATCTGGATAAAAATGTACACTAACCAATTAACCTATAAGTTTTACTATGGATACTTAGTTTTGTTCTTGAACAAACACAGCAACATGCTTGTTTTGCGGTAAAAATAGAAATATGACCCTCTTGCAGAATCGACCCTAGGTGGACCAAAATTTCTCGAGGCGCTCTAGCTGTTGATTGGATCGCTAATAAGTACCACTTCATGGATTTTGGTGAATCCAGTATGAAGTCGATGCCAATTTGATTTTTTGGAGATGTGTCATTGGCAACAAATGTGAGGGGATGTCCAATCATAGAATTTTAGTTTTCAAAGAACGTTGAGTGGTCCATCCAGCACCTCCAGAATTTTAGTCCACCCAGAATCGATTCTGCAAGAGGGCCATATTACATACTGAAATTTCTCTTAGTACTGTATTGATATTTTATGGCATAATTATACGGATGAATTTGATATTCGTACCCCCTTGAACGATAAAGTAGGTAAAACGTACTGTAGTGACGTGCGTGTGCGACGTGCGCACAAGGCAGCACCAGGTCCGTGGTTCGACTCGCCCAGCTCACGTCACATACTGCGCAATTCATTACGATACTTTGTACCTGCTTAATGGTACGATGTGTGTGTGTGCGAATATCCGTATGCCACCCCTAAAACGGTTTGATGTATGAGAACTCGGCATACAGAACGTCCTTTCTGAGATTGAGGCATATAACGTGTTACATACAGAGACTTGGGAGCTGGAACTCCCAGAACTAATAACGTATATTAGTAGGTCAGTTCTAATTTATTTTTTTTACAAAAGTATATTACTGAAAGAGCGCTTGTTCAATGGTAATGATTGACTTGTCTGTCAACCCAAGCCATTGTTACAAACAAGCACGAGTGATCACAACTCGTCAAGATCCAATGCCACGCAATGATAACCCAACGTAATATCCTATATTATAGTACGACACAGTGCAATACTGGAGTCACTGACTCCGTGGCTTGATCAAGGGCTTTCTATCGCGTCTATCGTGCGCCGCCGCTTGTTTTTTTTCTAGGATCCACCGAGCCCACCGCATGCCGAGAGCGACTGTTGCCGACTCGATCGGCATACTTGGTAAGTGATACTGGGACGTCCTCCATGATGTTTGCCATGGGCTCCCATGAGTCCTCAGTTTCCTCGAGACAGTGCCACTTGACGTTGATCTCATATGCCTTCCTATTCTTGTTGTAGCGATGATCAGCCAACCCTTGGACTGCCAGCAGCGTACCTTGTGAGGCTACGTGATCGATCAGCTCGTTGGATACGTTAAGCTGACAGCTTCAAACGTGTAGGATGCACATTCATGTGCTTTCCCGTGACGAGGTGCTGTACCGTGAAAAAGTATTCGGTGCTCGATACCACTCGGTATGGCCCCGCCCAGGTTATGAGCAGTTGGCTTTGCGTTGCTTCTCACCGACCAGCGATCGTAGCTCGTAGTCACCGACCGAGAAGTTCACTTCTTGCTCATGATGATACCTGTCACGGTATTCCTCCGGTTGTGTTTGCTGTTTTTCCTTGACAGCTCGGTGCATCTCCTGTATGCCATTCCGCAGCTGTTGTAGCTTTTTTCAACGTCAGGTTGATTTGCTGGGAGAGAGACGACCGATTCCTTCATCCCCGAATAAATTACAGTGTCCAGGGCACTGGGGCATGGCAGGCCCGTGAAATATTCCACGGGGGCTAGATGTTCCAACGAATCGACTGGAGAATGGTTCAAGCTGGACTGAACGAGTGGTAAAAGGCAAGGTCAAAAATGTGTGCTAACTCGAGAATCTAAATCAGGACTCGGACGACGTCGCAGCGGAAAGGGTCCTGTCAATGTGCTCGTTTCAATAGAATCGGAAAAACCTCCGCACAAGAAGCCCAAGACAGCGACTGCCATCCAAGCCATGAATATTGAGTCGATTGAGAAGAACATGCATATCAATCCGAGGCAAGTTGTTGTCATCGTATTTGAACGATATCCTGATTAACTCTTTCCACGGTTCCGCTTTTCCAGGGTGTATAAGAAGAATGAAATCTTGGCGCGACTTCAGCCGTCGATTAAGCTCAGCGATCAACCTGTTCTTAAAACTGGTCCCGAGTAACTGACCTACACAGTCGCGATTCCAAAGCGTCTGTACTAGTCCAGAATGGCCGACCCAGCAACATTCGATGTTGGCGTATAACACGCGACTGACTCGACAAAATGCGTCGCCTCGGCGTCTCGAACTAGCACGTAGCGAGAGCTGCCAAAAGAATCACCTAGCTTAAGGAAATCCCAATGCAACCTTTGCGTTTCTTTTATATGTGTGATGTGTCATCACAAATGGTCTTGTCACCTTTCACATGGAAACAGAGTAGGCATGACGACAAAAGTCCCGTATAGTGTTAGATATGCCAGGAAGATGAACAACCGGCGTAAATGGTTTTCCATCACGTGAATGCCGCGGTGTCCACTAAAGCCGCAGTGAGCGAAGATCAAAATCCGCTGTAGCAAGGCAGTGGCATAGATGGGGATCCAAAGTATGCCGTTAATTCGCCCGGCACCAGCATCGTCTCTGGTTGCGCTACTTGGAGCATTGGATAATTCTTGGGCTTCCCAAATGTCCTTCACAGTTGACCAGATGAACCCCTCGCTATCCAGCAGATGCAGGGTCATTGGAACAATACGATGCACTGCGTTGGCGGTCAATTTTAATTTTGGGATCGAGTTAAGTCGTTTGACTGAGTAGCTTCGAGCATGGATGTTCATGCTTTCCCCCACCTTGAGATTAGATCAGCCCAAACGTTTGTATTTCTTCCATATGCCCTAATGAGTATCTGTACTCCAGAAGCTTTGTTGACCAACGCGGATACTTTCCTCTTACGTGTTTTTTTTCAGCTCCTTGCTCGAAGCAAACAGGTGTATGATGCTGCGATGATCACAGTACAGCAATGAAGACCTTAGGTCGAAGTAGCAGATACTCCATCTTTGTCGCATGTGTGGACAATCGGATAAGACTCCTTCTCGACCACACTCCAGTTAGCGCTGGGTCAGCCCATGATCCACCCATGCATATCAGAAGCTCATGATTTTGCTCTTGAATAGGCTTGTTGTTTTTGTCCAATAAGCTTGGCACAGTAAGACCCCATCCTCTGCCCAATGCGTTGGTCAACAAGCCGAGTTGTTTGTTTGGGTGTGGGTAAGGCAAGGATTGCCGATTTTCCCCAGAAGGGCTTTGATTGCATTGAAGCTAGTGGGCTCAGCTGTGGTCAAATTGATGTTGATTCCCGCTGCTGATCGCTTGCTCCTTTTCGTTCCGCTTAGAGCTACGTCTAATCGATCGTGCAGGTGACGGTCGACTCGAGCATAGTCGACGATGCCTTCGCGCAACCAGTTAAAAACGGTTGGAGCTCTGCTGCCGTGGGAAGTGGACATGACTCGAAGACATTGAACGCGCTCAGGGTCATGTCCAATTCCCTGTTTGTTGATGATGCACCCGCACCATCACACTTCAGTCAGGAAATGCTTAGTTTTCTCGGGTTGATCCTGAAACCACGTTCGTCTAACACTCTCAAGATTTCTTCAACAACGTCCAGCGGTTCAGCAATTGTGTCCGCATATACCAACAAATCGTCTAGTCAGATAATTACATTTTTACTCACCATGTCTTTCAGCACATCTTCAGCAGTCGACTGGAAGTGGAGCGCAGATTCCGTGCACACGATACCCACGATCTTTCATGTACGACAGTATCTCCTGGCTGTCTTCTTGCAGGGAAAGCTGCCAAAAACCTTTGATGAAGTCAAGCATGGCAAAGCACTGCTTCCCTCTGCACCGCTCCAAAGAAACTTGGAGGCTGGGCATCACACCTGCAATTGGCCCTATCAGCATGTTCGTAATCACAGGTTTGTCGATACCCTTCACCATTTGGCTTCTTGACAGGTAACGCTGGACTTGCCCATCTGCTGCCCTTGTTCTCGTGTACCCAGCAAATTGGACATTAGCTCGTCCATGAATTTTTATTTCTCGGGTCCATAATGTCGTGCCTTGCATTTATAAGGCCGAACATTCTGTTTTATCCGGATTTTAGAGGTGCTTCCTTAGCTGGCGGCTCATTCCCCAGCTCAGTTCGCCAGCCCTTAAATCCGCACAGAATCTCTTTTAGCCTCTTTGTTGCTGCATCGTCCAGGACCCCTCCGTCCAAACCATCGACAACCAGATTGTCAATAGCGGCTAAACCTCCGGGCTTTGCGTCAACTTGTATTTTGGTAAACCGCTTGGTTCCCGCAAGTCGTCGGGTTCCTCGAAGAGCCTCGCAGCAAGGTGTTTCAACTGTCTGTCCACGTTGATTCCGAATTCAGTAAGTAGCGTCTCTCCCACAATGAGCTCGTCCTCTTCTGCTTCAATGATGAGACAACGTTTTAACTCTTGGAATCTCACACGACCAGCAGCCAAGTGAAGTGTCAGATCAATGTCCACCGCTGCTGTAGCGAGCAGCACGTTTCCACCAACTGCTCTCGACTCGATCGTATCATCCAACGTCACCAAAGTGACGCTCGGTTGCAGGGATAATAGCTTATTCACATGTTCGCATGAAATTATGTTCCAGTCCAAGCCACTGTCCGCGCAGTAAGGCAGTTCTAGCATTGAATTAATCAACGCTTTTGGTGAAACTCGCTCTTTTTTCAGTGTCAGCTGCGAAACGCTTCGGACGAAATTTCTTCGACCATCCGCGCTTCTTCTGCCGCTCCGCTAAGAGAGCTCCTTGACCGCCTCATCAATGTCCGAAACATTCACTCATCCAATGATTCTTGCCACATTGGAAGCAGCCTGTTCTGGGAGCCTTGGAGGAAGTGGCCTTGTTTCCATTTGAAAGTGTTTCAACCTTGCGGTTACTGCTCAAATCACCGCTTGACCGGCGCTTGTTTCCAGTAAAATGGTTGGGTTTGAATCGCCGCCCACTTCCACCGGTTCCCCAGTCGGGATAGTCACGTCTATTCTATTCGCGAACGTTTGCTTCGACATCGACTCCCGATGTTGATACTTCCGCCCAGTTTCAACGATGAACGCCTGCTCCTGGAAGAGTGCTCGCTCTTTGACCACCTTATACAGCTCCTTGTCATCGGAGGCTTGCCCATGGTAGCGCTCGTAATG
Organism: Sclerospora graminicola; assembly: GCA_001887855.2. Lineage (NCBI taxonomy): Eukaryota > Oomycota > Peronosporomycetes > Peronosporales > Peronosporaceae > Sclerospora > Sclerospora graminicola. Next base: position 7,112 of record MIQA02008313.1, on the reverse strand, counting down.
ACTTAAATCATCACGTATCGCTGCTGACTGAAGGTGACGTCGCAAAATCTTGCTCTTCTCTTTTATGCCTTCCGGAGTAGCAAAGATATCCTGGATGCCATGCCTCTTGATGATCATCTTCGCTTGGGTGAAATACTTCATTACTCGCGCCTTCACATCCGATTTCTGCATATCCATCTTCAGCTCCGTGGCAAATAGAGCGTCAATGTTTAAGACATTTCCATTCTTCACATTATGAACGATTCTGTCTAGTTCATGGAGAATACATTCCCTCGACACTTCGCTAGCGCTGGTATCCCATTTAAGCTCGCACATCGACTCGAGCAGCTCCCAGTCGATTGTCGATTGAATGGAACCAACGCTTTTCTAATGTCTTCACCTGTCACCGCACAGCGCACCGCAATCGCCTCCTCATATTCACGCCGCGGCCGCTTCCACTCCACGAGACGCTCGTGTGAGATATCGGTCACGCGTGGCGGCACAATTGAGGTGATAGGCACCTGCGGCGCAGTCACTTGCGGGACTTGGCTCGCTGGTCTATTTGGTCGGAATATCCCTTGCGGATTACCCACCTCGCCTTGCGTCGTTCTTCCGTTTCTCGTCCTCATAGCGTCGCACTTGACACTAAAGTTAGCTTAGTGATGTGTTACGCACACAGACTTGCAAGCTGGAGCCCCCAGAACTAACAGCGTATATTGGTAGTTCGGTTCTAATTTAAGAGAGATCTAATGTTACCAATCTGCGCTCTCTCTTACCTCGGGGGGGGGGGTAGTCCGGGGCGAGCCACGAACTAGGGAGTACCTACCTATTGGTTGAATGCATCTCATTATACTTACAACCCAACCAAGTTGGTTCGACTTTGGATTTTCGTCCCAGTGGGACTCGAACCTGCAATCTCCCGGTCTCGGGGGTAGGGCCTTAACCGAGGTCGTGGGTTCCTACCTATTGGTACAGTGCGTGAATGGATCCTTAGTAAGAAAAGTAAAGATCCATTGACGAATACCGAATCGGTCACAATTCAACAATTTATGTACCTAGTCGTTACCGGGAAAGCGTATACAACCCTGGCCGTAGTGCTAAAAGCGTAGAAAGCATGACAAAAAGAGTAACAGCTCAAAGCCTAGCATTGAGATCATAGTAGTAAAATGTAGTCCAATTAGTCTTAACTATTAGCTACTATGTACATATGAAACCTAGTATGTAATTTCGGCTCAGAACGCATGGAATCTCTGGCTTGCTCACTCTCAGTACCACTTGGTCGGACATCTTGTAATGATCTCGTATACGGAGGTAGAGACATAGTTGGAGATGGATCTGGTGCTGTCTGGTGGTGAAATAAGCACTCTAAACTTAACTGAAGTCGGATCCCATCTTCTCTTGTGTTCCTGTTGGTCTTCTCGAACTCTGCCACCGTAGCTATCTGCGCCTGCCCTTGCTCCCAAATAAATTGTAAATGTTCATGCTCTTCTAAAACGATGCCTTGAAACACTATTTGATTTCTTAATTGCCAAAGCCAGGTCATAAAAATTCCACAGAGACCCTTCCAAATTCTGTCATATGACGCCAGAAAGGTATCATCGAATCGTCCATGTCGGTGCATCATCGCCTGAGTAATCGGTAAACCTAATGGCGGTGGTGTCTTGTAAATGATATCATCTTGATAGTGGTTCACCCCTTGAGCCGTCACTTCCACTCCTAGCCAATGTTGCAAAAGCCTACACCAAACCGCTTGTGCTCGCCGACAATCCCACATAATATGGAATATGTCGGATTTCTGCCCTGGACAACTTGAGTCCATTAAACACCTCCCTTCATACTTTTGTCGCGGAATAAATGTGTTTAATTGCATTGAAATCATACGAAACATAACCCATACCTGGTAGTCAGTAAGTAAATTGTCATGAGTCCATACCTGATTCGGTTCAATGTCTTGAACTCCCTGCCACCACGCATTGTCTTCACAGTTCCGTTTCCATTTTAACATGAGTGCCTCTAACCCAGTCGCCACTCCACGGTGATAGAGCTTGCGAAACGGTTTCCGCAAATATCCTGGTATCTTGTAGGTCGGAGTGGAATCGTCTATTTCCCATCCAATGCGATGTAACTTCGGATGAGCAAAAAAACACTGTTCGATCAGTATCACTCGACTCCAAATCATGTCACAAACAATTATGGGCGTAAATACTAGATACCATTCACTTGTTGCTTAGCCACCGCCCATTTGGATCCACCCGAACACATCTCCTTTAGTCGCCCCGACTCCACTACCTGCCAATCAAATTCCCGTAAAAGATTAGGACCTCTGCACATTGTAATTTGCGGAGGTCTCCGATAAACTGGCCAATCTCCACTCGTGGGGACGCGAGTACTTTTGCACTCATCCAACGGCTAATCTTGGCCCTAGTGTGAGAATCTGCCCCAATGCTTAACACCTGCCATGTAAAAGTATAGGAAGTCAGTCGTTGTATCCTTAAATCGCTTATTGTCAACATCGGGATCCGATCGTATTTTCTCGCCACCAATACGGGGGCCCTAACTTCCGGGATCCACGGATTTGCCACCCAACTATACGTTCCCCAGAACGGAATCATATGTTTCGGCAGTATCCCATGAAATTCACAGTGCTCCAGGTTGATGTCAATGGTAAAACGCTCCCCTTGGTGTAACGTATGAGCCTTCTTTATCAAATTCCCCTCTATTAGCTCCAGCACTCGCGGAAGATACCGTCTCGTATATGTTTCCAACGCCGTCGTTTGCTTGGGATCCGGTCCTAGCCATTCACATAATTCTCGTGCCACACTGACCCCCGCTTGGGAGGTGCCCCTCCCACCGCCTTGCACAGTGAGTATCCTCTGATTGGTGTGATAATTATTCTGGCGCGGTCAAGTTGGGCTGGCTGCAAGAGACCTATCCAAGCCCTTTGATAACAATCTGGAGCCGCTATCCGCCACTGGGTCGCTATCTTGAGTCGCTGTACTTTTATTGCTACCGGAATCGAAATAAGGCCGACCCCTCCAGCTCCTTTCGGTGTAAATAACAAATACGGCGTTATCTTATGGCGACAAGATTCGGTACTCGTCGTGCTGCCCCAGATGAAATTTTTCTGTAGTTGTAGAAGTCTGTGTAGCCCTGCCTCTGTTGGTTCAAACACCTTCGCCGTAAATAATATGGCAGGTAGTGCGATCGCATTGAAAAGTTGTACACGCTCGGCTACCGCGGTGCCACACTTGGTCGCCGTCGCTAAGCGCCATTGGATGCTCCGAATTCTTAATGCCCAATTCTTCTCTCTTAAATCCGTCCAACCGAACTGATATCCCAGGTATCTTACTGACTCCCCGACCGGTAATACTGGTATCGTGTACCATGTCTTGGGTATTTGAGTTGCCTGTAGGAAAAGGAACTGACTTTTTGCCGGCTGAATTTTTAGGCTCGCTAATTGTCCAAAACGTTTCACCACTTGTAATGCCTCTGTCACTTGTGTTGCTTTCTGGACAAAAACCGTGGAGTCATCCACAAACGCTGAAAACCGGTGTTCTACTTCTGTGTCGAATTGGAAGACCCCTTGTAATTCCGGCGCTTGTGAAATGGCTAATCCTAGCGGCTCCACTGTCAATATGAAGAGTAAAGGCGCAAGTGGGCATCCTTGTCGAATGCCGGACCTAACCATGATCGGACGAGAAAATTGATTGTTTACGTAAAACTCCGCTGTCGTCTCCACATGAAGTCTCGCCATCAACGCAATAAATTGATCCGAAAATACAAAAAGCGAGAGTACCGTGAATAAATACTGCCTATCCACTGAGTCATAGGCCTTGCTGAAATCCAGAACTAAAATACCCGCACTGTTATTTACATCATTCGTTTGCGAGTTTTCATAGGTCGCAAGGATCGATTTCATCATGATAACTGCTTTATCCATTTTTCTTCCAGCCACAAATCCTTGCTGAGTATCTCCAATTAACTGTCCCAAAAACCGTTGAAGTCTTCGCGCTAAAATTTTTGCCAAGATCTTGTATCCGGTTGTAAGAAGAGATATCGGCCGATAGTCAAGTGCATCACTTGAATCTCCCTTCTTTCGTTGCGGTATGACTAGGGCCTTCATGAAGGATTTAAGCGGACTTGTTCCACGTAAAATGTCATTAAACACCACAAGTAAAGGATCCAATAAAAGAGACGAGAAATCTTTAAAGAAATCATTTCCCAATCCATCTAGTCCGGCCGCCTTTCGTCGTTCTAAACTTTTAATCGCCAACTGAATCTCATCTTCTTGAAAATCTCGCATTAAATCAATGTTTTGTACTGCTGTGACCTTCTGGTATTGTCATAAAAATGTGAATATTATCCTTAAGCGAACGTGTCGGCTCCTCTCTGTGACTGCGTCCTAGAATAGAGCTCCAAGTTAGGGCAAACCGGTCGGGAATCGATTCGACTCGCGTGATGTGCATTCCTGTTCCTCTTGAAATGTCGGTCACCGTCTGGTCTCGCTCCCATACCGCTGTCCTCTTGAATAACCATCTTACATCTGCTAGTGTACGGTGCAATCATCTCCCCTTCCGAAATCTCCTTTCTTGTTTCCACGAACTTGCTATTCCGGAGATTAACTGGGCTCTTGACCTGGCATTGTCATAAACCAGCTTTTTCAGTTGATGAACTCTCCGCTTTCGTCTCCTCGCTATTCGTCGTTTAGTCGTGAATAATAGATCGTGTACATTTGCTACACAAGTATCCCATTCCAACGCTGCTCCAACTCGGTCCAAGCACTTAGTTAGAGGGGATAAAAATGCAGGATTGAGCGCAACATCTCCCGAACCCATAAATGGGTATATCGAAACACGTTGCTTTCCAACAATCCTCGGGGTTACCGGGTCTTTTAAATACAATGTCACTTGGTTATGTTCTGAACAGACCTGTGGAAGAGCTACTTCCACCCATGAGACCCACGGCATCCAGTGTTCCGACACGTAGAACCTGTCAATTCTACTGGCTTGACCGCCTCTCCAAAATGTGAAGTGGTCAATCGGATCTAAATGTACATCCTCGAGGGCCGAACCCACTAACATTCTTGCATCTTCCAAACGTCTGTCCTGAATAAATCTGTGTAAAACCACACTTTTTGGGCGTAACGATCTGGTTCCTCCAAGTCTATCAATTACTGGCACATCGACGCAATTAAAATCCCCACCTAGAATTAATTTTAGCGGCTGTCTAGGAATAATGTCACATAGGTCCGAGTAAAAGTGTTCTTGAAATTTTGCATCCCCGGATGGTCCATAAACATTAGCCACAACTGACCCTTTCCACATGATCGAAATAAAACGGTTCGACCATCTGTGTTTCATCCATGGTCGGACATCCTCAGCAATATCTGGTCTAACCAGAATAGCTACTCCACCCTGTTTCAGTGGAAACCTGCTCCAATACGATATTTCGGTAGTATTGTGTAAGTGCGATTTGCCCCAGACTTGAGACCACGTATTCGACGCATATTCCTGTTCCTGTCGAGACACTATATGTGTTTCCTGTATTAGGATAAAATATGCCTGTGAATGCGCCGATCCAGATCTCCAGGCCTCCACCCAGTCTCGTATTGAGTCCTTCTTAAAACCCCTCACATTTTGGGTAATTATGTGAGGGGTTTGTTGCCGCCTTCTCTCGACCGCTTCCTTATCTACCGACTTATATTCTAAATCTTGTAGGGTCTTCCACTTGACAAATGTATCTGATTTATCGAGATGAAAGTATCCGTGATTAGTCGTATTCCCCGTTGTGGTGCCCTTAGTACTGGACACCCTGCCGGGAAGCTTCAGTCGTGTGGATAATTCCATCTTTCCGTTTGTCAAGTGGTAGCACTGCTGATTGAACGTAAGTAGTAATGTCCTTCCAAGCATACTCTTTCCCAGCTTCTACATCTCGTACCCTGTCCATATATTTCGGGATCATTGTACTTGTCTTAAAATACCTTTGTAGCATGGTAACTATCGAGTCCACCGGATGATAGTTCTCATCTAATAGAGCTGCTAATTTCTCTGCGAAAAGGTGAGCGCAAAGCAAATTTCTGGCCAACCTTAACATCTGCTTAGGGGCTAATAATTTCACCAAAATTCCCTCCATATTTAGCCTTCCGAAGACGGGTCCACTCCTGGGAACTTGTCATAATTGCGACCCTAGCCGACGGTGTTGCAACTTGATTATAACGACTTTCCCATACGTCAAACCATATTGCAGGAATATCATTCATTCCGTGAGATTTTCCAAGTGTCACCATTTGCATCCAGCACTGCTCACGCCATAATTTCGTTAATTCAACTAAAACAGACTGATCAATACTCTCCAAAATGTGATAAGCACCGGGGGTACCCTACGTCCTTACGTAAATGTAAAATTCGATTGGACTCATGTTGGGCTGCTTTAATCCAAATTGTTTTACGAGAGGACGCTTTCGGAAACACGATTCCGGTATTCTTCTCCCACGCTGGTTGAAGGTTGTCCCACATCTTCTGACAGTCTTCCAGTGTTCTCTCGTCACTCTCCATGTCTTCCTCACTCTCCTTAAAATCGTCGATTATTTCACGTTGAATACATTGCTCCGGTTCCTGCTCTGGTTCGCTGCTTTGCAGTTGCCGTCTGCAGACTCTCTTATTACTGTAATCATCTGGATCCTCATCTTTGTCCGTTACTTCTTGACTCAGAGACGCGTCCATGGGCATATATTCTGAGCTAGACGAAAGCTGCTCAACTAATAGCGGGGGGGGATCATTGAGCTCAAGCCAGACTTTAGTAACCCACTGGTGTAAAACAGGTTCTCCGCCATACGATAACGTTGCATAAAAGCATTCCTCGTACTTGCATCCGTAAAATCTGCTTTTAAAAAAAGGCTGCTCTTGTTCTGGTAGGGATAACCTAGTCACTGTTTCCGTCAGAAAATGTAACACCTCACACATTCGTGAATCCCGTGTTGCAAGTATTTTGAGAAATCTCACATTTGAGATCATGATGGATGGTTGGTCCATCCAATCGTTCAAAAATGTCCTCAATGTCGCCTTCCCATCCATCAGGATCCCAAGGTGACTGATTCCCATATTGGGAGTGTTGCGAACTCGGCTTCTCACCCG
>MIQA02008309.1:0-13963 GCA_001887855.2 Sclerospora graminicola | reverse complement strand
GCACAATTGCAAGAGTCGGCACGTCGGTCATCGTTTGAAACGTACAAGAGTGATTTTAGAAGATCACAAGAAAATCATGGGCCGTTTGGTAGTGCCGTGGACGGCATTGGCCGGGGAAGTAGTGGGTACACCGGTACCTTCATTGAAAATTGGAGTCAGCCATATGGAATTGCTCGCTTTGAGGAGTTTGATCGTGAGAAAGCGGTTATTCGCTTAGAAATGATGGCTATAACGGAAGCGGCTAATCGATTTGTGGAGATCGCTCGCAAGGAAGAGGCTGATCGATTAGCGGAGATCGCCAGGAAGGGAGAGGTTGGTCGAAAACGAGAACTGGATCAGGAGGAGAGGGCAGCTCATCTAGTGGAAATTGCTCGCCAGGATGAGGCTGTTCGTTTAGAGGAAGCGAATAATATTGAAGCAAATAAGAAGGTTACGGAAGAAGAGACGCGAACGAAGAAAAAGGTGGATTTAACCAAGTCAAAAGATCGATTTCAACAGGATATGACGCAATGGAACAATGGTATGGCGGTTGGGTCGAAACATCGCACGGATTGGTCGGAAGCGCATAATCCGGCCGCCTCAAAAGACATTGTGAATGATTTTGTTGTCCATCCGTATGGCATTTTCAACTCGTCCAAGGGTCAAAGGGACAAGGCGCGACGCGAGCTCATTGACTTGCATGCGCAGTTTGTTAAGATTTAAGAAAAGGAGCCGGAATTGTTGGAACAAGAAGGGAATCTTGTAGATGAAGAGTGGATGAAATTGGCCAAGGGTCGTGAACATTGGACGAGTAGTCGAGCGAATATGAAGCTCGAGGACGAAACGTGTTTAGATGAAGGTACACGGTACAAACAAGAGTACGATTATGTGCGATTGGAAGCCGAAGCACGGCAAAAGAAGGATCGCAAAGGGCTGGTAGCAAATGATGAAGACATTGAGCCTTTTCTGCAAGCGTTCCGCATGAAGGATGCAGAGAGTACCCAAGTCACGGTAGAAGCAGTATCCCAGCCTTCACCGGGCGGAAATTTTACCTTAACAGCACTACCTTCGGGCGAAAGGCTAATGTTTGGTGGTGAATACTTTGATGTCGATGTAAATGCGTGCTATAACGACGTGTTTAATCTGGATGTCTCAACGGAGAAAAAGATGTCAAAAGAGGCAGAAACACTGCAAGGCGCTGCATGGAAAATCATATGCTCATTAAATCCACCTCCCCGATGTAGCCATCAGGCTGTATTGTATCGAGACCATTTATACATTTTTGGAGGGGATTTCGTGACGGCGGATCAATTTCATCATTATAGCAATCTGTGGCGATTAAATTTAAAGCCAAACGCGTGGGAAGAGCTGGAGGTAAAAGGAGGACCTTCACCTCGAAGTGGACACCGGATGGTAGTCTGGAAGAATTATCTCGTCGTCTTTGCGGGACTTAAATGGCAGAAAACTGTGTATCCGCCTTTCAAACAGGTACCAGCTGAGCGTAGTGGCTGTCAATTGGATGTGCATCCGTCAAAAGATCTGGTGTTGTATACGGAGGATACGCGAAAGTGAATAATGCAGGGGAAAAGGCGGAAGGGAAAGTGTACGCTGATTTGTGGGTGTTAAATCTAGCTCCGGTACTAAAGAAATTGTCCCCGATATGGGAAGAGCTCTCGCGAAAAGGCCAAGCACCAAGACCTCGTGGTGGAGCTGCTTTGACGGTGCACAAACAGCGTTTTATCCTTTTTGATGATGTGTTTGATGAAGAAAAGCGTCATCATACCATGCCATCGATGCCCTATAATGATGGTTTTGTGTACGATATGGATCGTCGGCGTTGGTTTGAGTTTAGGCTGCGTGGTAATAAATCTGAGGCTAGTAAACGACGACGTAAAGAGAAAACAAAGGCATGTGAAAAAGTGACTGGAGATGGAGATATCGATAGTGACGAAGTGGAAGACTTTGATGCCATGCTGGAAAAACAGTTTGGAAATGTTGATGACGAGGGAAATATCGTTTACATTGAGGATGCTCACGAAAACGAAGAGAGTCTGCAGCACGCGTCGACACAATTAGAAGGCGAGATTGACTCGATTCATACCTTTAAAAACGTCACTGGCTAAAGAGTCGCAAATGCGTCGTTCGGAAGCTGATTTGTTTGAACAACGGGTTGACGCTAAGGTTGACCAAGGACATGCTGATAGAGATGAAGATTGTGGATATGATCAAGAGACGCAAGAAGTAGCTGCCTCTCGGGATATTACGAAGAATGAAGATCAGGCGTGGAAAAGGCGAGTGGAAGTTTCGCAGAAATCGGCAGATGGATTGAAAGAGAAACATTTAGAGAATGCGATTAATTTGATGGAACCTCGCGATCGCGACAAAAGGCAAGTGATGGTTTTCAAACAAGTATGGAATGTGAATGAAATGTCAAGCATGAAGGTCGAAGGAGATTTTCGCACTGGTTATGAAGAAGACTTTATTACTGATGCAGTCGACGGAAAAGATGCGTGGCGTTTGAAGAAGATTTTACCGGAATTCATTGTGGAAACGAAGACGCATATACCGTTATGGTTTTACTAGCTAAAGCATTGATTTTCAAGTGGATTGATGTAAGTCAATGGTGCTGTAAAGAATTGACGATGATTGATGTTGATTATTGATGGATACGACATCATGGGATTTTATTTCGGATTGAACTCTCGGTTGTTTTGGAAGGAGTGTTGGAAATTCAAGTGTTTTTATGAAAAGTTTTTTGCTAAATTTCGGATGTGCAAAACTACCGTGAATTCATATGCATACAAACTTCAAGTTAGGAATCTTTTTATTAAGGTTTTAACTTTTTATAATATTACTTTCAATTTTAACGAACACGTGTTAACAACACTTCGGACTTGAGCGACTTCCTCGCGGCTGACACTAACACGTCAGGCCGCTAGTCGTACGCACCTGAATCGACACCACCTGACACCTCTAACCGGCTGCAGCTAGGGATACGCATTGGATTACTCAAAAGCTCTTACCGGCTTGAGTACGTCCGCGCTCGTAAGGGCGATAAGGGTATCGAGTAATTCTCCTACAATTGTAAGTTGCAGCGCACAATGGAAAGTAAGTTACCTCGGCCAAAGCTCCGTCCAAAAAACGGCTCTCTTGCTCGTTCAGTGTCCAACGTACATGAACAGCAATGGCGCTTCACTTATATGCAGTTTTGTATACCAAGAGGCTTCTAGAATGCCGTTCTAGAAGCTCGCTGCACTTCGAGTTGGACTTTGGCACCAATTTCTTGAACTCAACCAACAGGTCGTCGTATTTCCAGTTGGATTTCAGCAGCAAGTTCTAGAGCTCAACCAACTCAGAAGGACCACTTGATTGATCACACAGTGCTACAACACCGAAAGTGAGTAAAACATAAGCGACATGTACGTCGCGAGCCATGAGGGTAAGTATCATGTGCTTCGCCTGGTCAAAAGCACGCCACCTCAAACAACAATGCTGATTAACTATATTATCTTTTTTTAGTAGTAAATGTAGTCTAATTAGTCGTTATACTATTAGCTACTATATACATTTGGAGTCTGATTACTAAAAAACCGTGGCTCAGTTAATACGTCTTGTTCATTCTTCTTGCACGATAGCAGGTATAAGTTCGTATCGGCACTGTAGACATAAGTGGGTACGAACGAAGAAATCCAGGTGGTCTTCTGCTTATTTCCGTTTTCCTTGATATATTGTCTGATTTTATAGCTGCCACAACCATGCCATCACTATGCCGCACATACCTCTTCAAAGTCGATCCAACTGCTCCTCATATTCTGAAGGTTTCACTCCGTATTTATTCATCATTGCCACTCTGAAATAACCAGCGCGTTACGTAAAGCGATCATTCTCTTACACTGCTTTATTCCATCGTTCGGGATTTCAGCCCCCAACCAATGTAATATCAAACGCTTCCAGAAGGCATGTGCTCTGACGCACTCCCATAATATGCGTCCGACTTATGTTCGTGATGTTAACCATTCGCCATCCAAGTCGCAAGTCGGGAATGTTGAGCGTCGAGTATAGAACGTGCTCAACTTAATTGTCGCGATCCTATATATAGAACCCATACTTGATAGTCAGTCATAATATGTTAATGTTGCCATACCTGTTGGGGCGTTTGATCTTGAACTGATGACCACTAGTCATCCTGATTGCCTCGCCGCCTACACTTGTCCAATATGAATGACATTTTTCCAGCCATAAATATGTGGTACTTCCTCCTATGATACTTCCGCAATTTTCGCGGAATATTCCTCATTGTAGTGGAATCCAATAATGACCATCAGATTCCATGCAACACTAAAGGAGGGAAGCAGACTACTGCTTCGGTGTGATGCATTGATGGTTCCAACTGTTGTAGTTGCTTCTTGTCTTTAATGGTCCAGTATATTCCTGATGATTGCTGCAGTTATCGCACTTTGCCGTTTGATCCTTCCCGCTGTCCTTCCAGGACGCCAGGCTCAATTAGATGCCAATCATACCCAAACAGTTTCGGAAGAGCTTTGAAAAGGGAAATCGGAGGCGGTGAACCTATGCCCACCCTTAAAGACACCAGGTAATAGCTGTGAGCCATTATAATTAATCACCTACGACCGATCCTCTATCCGCCGGTCAACCTGCTCCGCACTCCGTTTCGTTATCCCAGCTTCACTTTCGGCTTGAATGAGATTGATTACAGCTATGATCCCAGCAAACTTTTATGGATCTTTATTTTATTTCAAAGGACCCGCCGGTTGCAGCTCTGCTCGAGCCCCGTAAGCCTTGGTCTGCAAGCCAGGTATGGGGGCTGACCCCGAACGTGTTGGAAACCAGGCAAAAAGGGGTTCCCCGACTTTTCTCTCGACCTGGCACATGGATTTTCTCAAATAGATCGCCAGCACCTTCACAAGATGAATGGAATCCGAGCTTGATCGCGCCGGCTTCCTTGCAGAATCTATTCAATTCTAAACCTTGGGAAGCCTTGTTGGTTCCTATGTCCAAGTTGAAATTCCCAAATCAGCCATGGTTCCGTGAGTTCCAGGCACGATTGGGTCGATTTGCCACGGAGAATGCGATGGTGATATAGAAATCCCCCTCACGGCTTCCAAAGCGATGCGCAAGGATGACTGGATGGCAGTATACACAGCGCCCGTTAACGTCGTCGGAGCCGGGCCGGGACGACCTGGGCTCCAATCTGCAAATTACAAGATGATTTGACCGAAGTCGATCACCAGGATCCTTGGAACCATCGAGGACTCCAGATTTCTCGTCTGTGCGCAGAAGTATGACGTTTAATCATCGCGATAGTCGGCCATTCCATTCCCTTTCTTTTTTAATCCACTAATACATCGCGACCACTATTTTCTTTTTCAATTCCATGTCCATAATTCCATCTCCACCCTTCGTCATTAGGTCGTTCGTCATACCCGTAAATACAGCTTACATGAAAATATACATATTCCATCGTATCAAACCGACCAATCTTGATCAAGTCGACTTTGTTCGGATCGGTTCCGTCGGCCGGTTGATAAGTACTTGCCGATCAGGACTATTGATAATCCCGATCATCCTCTTCGTGAATTTGCATAACTTCAAATCTGTTGCGTCTCACACGCTCACGCTCAAATCCGCGCAGCAACGCTCCACAATTGAGGTCACCCAAGTCGGGTCATTATAACCTTTCCAACGGACCAGGAATTCACGATGGGTCCGGCAATATCGGATCTACTTACTCAATCGGGTGTCCATGATCTTTTCCAATACAAATTCATCTCGGTCCAGTGGTCTCTCCCAGCTATCTCCCCTCATCAAAGTCAAATCTTGGCTGATCTTCCGCTGAACACATAGTTTTCGGACGATCGGGGTAATTCCTGACTAGCTTCAACTACGATAGGTGGACAATTGGGAAAACTTCTAATCAGCGCCTGCTCTAATATTACGGGCAGCAGGATCACCAATCAACTCGGAAACACGAAAAGGTCCATGCCACATATGGACCAACTACCTGGCATACCCTTCTTTCACCCGATCCAGATAAAGCCAGACCCTTGATCCCGATTTAATGTTATGTGGACCGGCCTGATCATTGTTCCGGTCGACTCTCTCCTGAATTGCTCTCCGAAGCCGTTCATTAACCTGCTCTCGCGCATGCTGATAGTGACCCATACGCCATCAGCGGGCTTCGCGATCACGACTTCTGGTGCATCCGACCGGAATCGCGGCTTCGATAGTCGATCGTGGATCCCATCCGTAAGCCAGATAAAATGGAGTGTCTCCTCAAGCCCGGTCGAATGAAGAATTTCAGCGCGAATACCAATCTTTCTGCATATTCATCCGAGTCCTGCTGAGCCGGATCAGCTATATACATTTTTATTGTCCTTGTCAACGTTTGCACCATCCGTTTGGCTTTTCCATTAGCCTGCGACCGGTAAGTCTTTGTCGCACTCTGTCTCTGGCCAATCATCTGGCTAAACGATCTGAGACTTCTACCATAAAAACAGTTTCTCGATCATGCCGGATCGCTTCACTGGCACCAAAACGCCTGAAAATGCTTTTCGTAACTTTGGGCGACGTGTTGGGCTGTTGAGAAGACCCAGCTTTGGCGATCACCAGACCTGTGAGTAGATCCGTCCAGATCAGCAGTTCAGTGTTACCCTTGAATGACTTCGGTAAGGAAGGGATATGATCCATCACTACTACCTGAAAAGGGAAAGTCGCCGGAATATTCCCAGGTGGCCGGTTTCGTAAGATCGGCATACCTTTTCCGGTTTCGCAGTCCATACATGTTCCAATGAACTTTTGAACACTCCGGTATAAACCTCCCCAGTGAAAATAATTGCGGATCTTATGGTATGTGAGACCGCAGGCAGCAAGTGGAGAAAACTATAGGACACGAATTGAGCAGTTGACTGTGGAGAGAGGGGAGTCAGAACCGGAATCGGAAACATGTGTGCCAGGAGAGAAACCGACGACTTCATCTCTAAAAACGGTTCAGCAGCAACAACAGCGACCTGGTATGGGTGTAGACCAATGGATGCAAGTAAAAAGAATACAGAAAAGGGGAGCAGATGGATCAAAGCACCGCTAAATCAGAAGAGATGGCAAGCAGAAAGACGGTAGAAAGACGGAAGGAAGGGAATCCGAGAAATCTCGGGATCCCAATAGTAGCATGGGATTACGCATGACCAAGGGGGAGTTAATCTTGGAACACGTCGCAAATCTTCAGGAAATATCGGATCAAGGGCTGACGGCATCTTTTCCTAAACCGCTCAAAACCGAGATGAGAAAACAGCAACTCAGTATGGACAAACTGTTCCAAGAAAGTAAGTTACAAAAAAGATAGACCATTTGCTAATGGGGATTAATAGAATGGAAGGACCACTCCATGGGGTTGAAATGTCCAAGCAATCCAAACTGGGTCAGCTAGCGCTACGGCAGGCACCATGCAAAATGGGTGTGAAGGGGATTCACACGCCTTCCACAGAAAATTGCCAAGCCTACGCCTTTAGTCAAGCTCTGGCATCATCGGCTTTAGATAAAGATCCGGTTGGAATTATTGAGGATTTGACGCGTGTAGTAAAGGAAGGGTCTCGCATTAGGGCCTTATAGGATTTTGACGTGAAATTTCGCCCGGAATATGGAAGCAAACACAATTAAATTTAAGACGTGGATACGATAAGATACCGGCGAAAGAATCAGCCAAGGCGTTCCAAACCTACTTTTTGGAGTAGTTCCAAAATTTCGGATGTAGTTCCACCATCGGCGTGGGGTAGTAGTGATACAATCGCATGCATTAGTACATGGCTACAACGGGATATATATGTACTTAGTCACGTACCAGGAAGTCCAGAACCAGAAGCGCTTCTCTTCACGCCAGAAATACGTAAAAAGAAAAAGAGAACATTTTTGGGGTGCGGGGAGTATCCAATTACATTACAAGCGTGTGCGGCAAAGGTTAAACAACAAAAAATAGTGGCAGGTCCTGACTCATCCAAGATCCCGATGCTTCTTTACTTCGGGGACGCATATTATATGATGGAGAAAGGAGCATAATGGATGTCGAGATGGATAGTAGTGGGAGTAATGACAATAAGAATTTTAAGGATGTCTACGCGAGATATTATTATGACGGACGAGGGACAATAGCAGGAACAAATGGTAGAGCGTCAACCATAGATACAGGAATCTCAAACATCTAGTCAATTGTCGACTTATATCAACCAAACCCCCTGGGAAATGCCTGGGAGGAAGATATCAAGTATAATAACAAGACTTCAAGGGCCCACAATTCATCATGATTTGAAATGCGAAATTGAACAAGACACGAGACCCTCGAATACTTGAAGTTCTGTATTTCTTAACGGAAACAGTAGGTCGCATCTCCTTACAAGAACAGGAGGCATTATTACGAACGAATCTGGACAATTTCAACCACCGGGATAAGCTCAGGATGAAATATCAAATTTCTAATCTTGTACCAATGGTACCACACATTATGGTGGCAGTATGTTAGAACAAGCATCGTCTTCAGGCTCGGAATTTGTTTCTTCTCAAGATGACCTTGAGGAAGACAGTAAAAATTTACCTCAGCTCCAAACGGCTATGTACTAGGAGGCTCGATTCAAACTATGATCCAATACCTGGCGATGTAACTATCCTGTCACGTCGGGATGTAGTAGAGCCGATAAATTCGGTCCGGAGAGAATTAATAGAATATTTCGAAACAACAGAATCTGATACAACATTCACTTCCAAAAGCCTAGAGATTGGCACGTAATGAGGAATTCTTTGCTAAAGAAATGGGAACAATATACCAGGATGAAATTCCCACATACAGAAGCAGCTATTAAAATTTGGATTATAGCGGCTAAAGTAGAAGGGAATAGGCTCCTACATTTACTGAAATCTATTGCCGGAACTTAATATCTCTTAGAAATTCTCACTCCAGAGGTTTTAATTGCCTTAACGGCTCCATGGAAAGAACAATGTTGGCTGGTCCTAATTGACTTCAGGGGCATAGTTTGAGGACTGAGAAAAGAGGATAGATGTGATGACGCATGATGTACACCGGTTGGCGATTATGGATAGGACTCAGGAATGGACTAATTACGTCGGGTGAACTACGGTGGCAGTACTCATCAAATTCTGTGCTCCTACTTCAGTTACAAAATTAGCGCGGTGTCTCATATGCGGATTTATATACGATGAAAATAAGCAGCCATATTAAGGGAGGATTATTATCCTATAGATTTGACGCTCTCTCTATTACAACGTCATTTCCAAGCGAAAGCTGACAACGCAGATATGGCTCGGGTAGTGGAGGAAGGCGTGCCGGAAGCATGGATTAAGCTAGCGAGTTTAATGGACAACTACACCTTTTACCGGTCGTTCTTCCCAATTGCTTAATTCAAAACAACCAGTACAAAAATTGGGCTGTATACAGACCAAAAGTTTCGATTCAAAACAACCGTAACAATTTTCAAAGTGACCAAGGTACCGTCTGTTAAGGTTAGGTGTAACACACCATTGCAGTACACTGTACGTGAAGTATAATGTGCTCAACGACGTGTCTAGTAGCGGCAGTGGGGTTGCGCTGTATCTCCATGGAATCGGCGACCACTGCCGTCGTAACATAACATTCTACGAGCGTTTGTGCAGAGAATAACCTATGACTTGTTTAATCATGGTGTGAGTGACCTCAATCAGCATATGACGTGTGGGCACATTACTGTCTGAATTTACGTGGATAATACAACCGACTTTATTACGTTCGCAAAGCGCTCAATCTTTATCAATGCGCTGAAGAACTGGCGAGAGCACCAGCATCGTCGCGGAAAAATTCACTTATTTCTCACCATATAATTGACTGATTTTTTCTCACTTTTTCTCTCTTCTTTTTATCGCCGCCGTCGTTTTGTATTCTTGCTATTTCCTCCCATCTTGGTGCCTTCTTCCGTGTTTTCATCGTCTTCACCTTGGTAAAGCCACGTTTTAGCGGTTCCAAGCAGTCCAAACTCATTTTCTTCCTTCCAGCTTTGTCCAGAAACTTGAAGTTGCACTCGACGATGATAATGAGCAATGGGAATCGCTGGAATGTACCACCGTTTCTTTACTTCATCTCGCTCTTCCAAGACTTCTTTTACTTGTGGATAGTAAAGACATCAATCTCTTGAGCTTTCGCGGCTTGCGTTCGTTGTTGTTTCTCGCGTTTGCGCTCGTCTTCTTCCTGATCAAACACTTCCAAGTACTTTTCATTGTCAGTAATGAGTCGAATCCCTACGGGATACATTGCTCCTGGCCCCGTCGTGCTAAACTGCTCTTCTAACACATAAAGCGAGCCACTGGTCGAGACCGCGAGCACACTGTCGTGACCTCGATCCCATACTAACGCCAAGACACCATCCTTGACGCCAACATTATGCTGGGCTGTAGGCTTGCCTCGAAAATATGCTCGATGCCCGGTAAAGAGACCACTTTCCCCGACATGACGATGACGAACCACTGGAGTCCCTACGATATAGTCTTCGTCCCCGCTAAAGCAACACACGGCCCACGGAGCACGGACTGCTCCTGTCGAATAAAGCGACACGTCTTCACACCAAAGCGGGTGCTCGTTTGTGGCTGTGGTTGGAATCTCGGCGAAATCAATTGAAACTCGTGAATGCCTTTCAAACTCGTCAAAAGCAGTGCCGTTTCACGGACATTAACACAAAGATCGACAAATTGGACCCAACAGTTAACGTAAGACGATCGAGACATTGGAATGTCGAGGTCGAGCACTGCGACCGTCCTGCGCGACGTTGCACAGTAGTACGACGTCCAGAACGCCCATAGCGTGCACAAGAGCAAGGATGGCATATCGGGCGGTGGTTTGTGACGTCGAGGGTAAATGTCCGTGTTCTCGAGGGGAATAGCGTCCCGTTCGGTACGTTACCCCGACACGAGATTCAAAACCTCGGGACGGGCATTCCAGTAACTCAAATTTCATGCTAACTTCCTTGCAGGATCCGCTGATGTCGATCCGACAAAGAGTTTAAATTGTTTGTTACTTAATGTAGGAACTGGTGTGATTCTACCGGTATTGGTCGCAAATATGCGACATTGATTATTTTGAAAAAAAATCAGATCGTTTTGAAACATCCTGTTCTAAAACTATACGTATGGGTATACACTTTTTATACATGTCCCGTCTTTGGGTGGGCGTTTTGAATTAAACATTGGGAAGAACGACGTAAAAGGTGTAGTGGTCGCCCCGCTCGTGAGGGTGTTTAATATTATTTGATGTAAATGGTGTTGGTTTTGGTCCCACACTGGGTTTTATTTTTTTGGCTTCCATCACTCACGATATGGAAGTATGTAACTAATAAAATATAGGGGTTCCCGTGGTTTCACGGTGACTGTGTGTGTACTCAAACTGAATTCGTGTATTATGACTTTGGCGTCCACTTAAACAGACAACACTATAAGAGTCCAAGAAGAAGAGAACAAAGAGAAAGGCGTGTTGGTGGGACTAAGAGCAGCATTGTATGTTTCTATTGAAAGCGAATGGTCGTTTGGGATGGCGGAGTGACATGGTGTGATATGAGTAAAGCCAGGGGGCCTTATTCAACGTCTATTGGTTGAAAGGGTCTGTAATCACTTTCCTGCGCTCTCAATGGCCAGCGAGGGCTGTTTTAGCATTTGATTGGCTGAAAGGGGCACCTTGGGCACTGGAGGGGCGCTACGTTTTTAGTTATATAGATATTGAAGTTAATTTACCATCGGACACAAATTGAGGGACGGCATCATCAGGTGTGGTTCTAACTAGGGCACTTCGAACCTCTTCTCGGTAGCATAGGAGGGTCAATTCGATTTTTTTACATGTCTAATATGGGCATGTACAGTAAATACCGCTTACTCCGAAATTTACAATGTAAACCTACAGAAGGGACAAAAACTCAGCATACGGGGACTTCGGACAAACGAATTCTGGTATAAAATCTGCGAGGTTTTAAGAAAATTACGCATACAGACAATCCTCTCAAATTGCTAGGTTGTGAAAAATTCATAGGAAATGACTACGGAGCATGCAAAACATCACGTGCGTTTCATAAAAAGAGCTTGAGGGAAACTGTGTAACAAAGGATAAAAATGGTATATTGTACCAGTGCCTGCCTGTACCCACCTAATAATCTAGCTGTAATGTTCTTGCCCTACCAAGTCCGTGATCTAGACTGGTCCAGCGGGAGCAAGAAAGACGGAGCTGACGAAAGATTTAGCCAAAGCATTGGCGAAACAGTGTGTGGTCTATAGCTCTCGATTACATTGCCATGGGTAAATTTTTCAAAGGACTGGCCTCTTGTGGTGCATGGGCATGCTTTGATGAATTCAATCGCATTGACATCGAAGTCTTGTCGGTCGTTGGACAGCAACACGTGACGTTACAGCTTAGGATTCGTCGCGGCGACACTCTAATCATCTTTAAATGCTCGGATATCAAGCTGAACGACCAAATTGGGGTCTTAATAACCATGGAGCTCCCGGACTCGATGGTTGCGAATTTGACCACCACATATCACGGCTAGCTCACTTGTAGATGATGTCGTGTATAGACTCCAGCCACCACTGTCAGGAGGCCGCTTTGGGTATATAATGCTGGCGCCAAATAACATGCAGCAGTTTTTCGCCATTGGGGTGATGTTCGGCTCTCTATAGAATGATGCATTCTTGCAGAATGCCGCGCAGCAGGCGCTTCCGGTGGTGAACAATGTTGAGCGATACCTCATCGTTTGTAGTTGTTTCTCTACTGCTACTTCGAGTCATCATATCATTTGTACGGAGATGCAATTTTTCTGCAGCAATATTATCGTCGCCGTTGTCAAAGTTCTGAGTTTCATGTGATATCCGATTGAACGTTTTCACTGCTTCATGTTTGTCCACTATAAAATTGATGTCTGCATATATTTCTATACCTTCATAATAATATATTTTAATATTGGTTTGAGGCAAGCTGGCTCATTAAGTACTGTTCTGACGAGGGTAAAAAGGTATTTTATTCAAGGTTAAAAAGCCTAACCTTTAATTTCTTAACTTGACATTTGTATGTTCACGTCAGCTATAGGTTTGCAACAGGAAATTTTTTCGTATTTTCATTTAAAAAAACATCACAATTTCCAAAACTCCTTCCAAACACATCGTGACCTTAACGCAAACAAATCCGCTTTCTGAGCTCCTAATTGGTGCATACAATGTCTTAGTTAGAAAATCTGCTACATCTCTCCACTAGGTACAAGTTCCGGCTTCATCATCCTTTTTTACGTGAAATCGTCTTGCTAAATTTTGCCCTGGCCGGATTGTCATCCATGTCCTTCCTTGCCTAAAATCTCCTAATTTCGAGATCGCTGACATTTGGACTCGAGTGATCACCCCTGAGTCAAAGTCGTAATCTTGAATAGAAGCCATATTAGCTCTAAGAGACAATCCAAGGACCAGATCATCCTGATCGAAATGTTTGCTGGCCCCTTCGATCGATTCCATATCAACTCACGAATCCGGGTTATTTTGGCAGGTCGCACTGATTGAAACCCCGGATCAGCGAGGGCGGATCCGTTCGACAACTCTTTCGTTAGATTGAACATATTTCTTATCAATTCCTGTCACAGTAGGCTGCGTGATTGGTGTAATAATTGGGTGCGCGAGCTTGAGTAGAATTTTTTGATTGGTAGTTGTTGTCGTTTTTTTTTAGGTTAAGTTGTTCGTTGAGAGTAAAATGTGAAGTGAGATCACGCATGGACCCCTTAAACGCTCTGAGCCACCCATTGTGGGTTACGTCGCCTAGCCTACTTTTCTCTTGTTCTTTGTATTCCTATCTCTGGGTTAGTCAATTTGTTTGCGAGACATGACTAATGCACTTTCGCACAGCCTGTCCCTATTTTGGTTGTACTATGCCTTTGTCCTACGTCTTATTCTCTCACTTGCCTACAATATA
>MIQA02008308.1:0-12293 GCA_001887855.2 Sclerospora graminicola | reverse complement strand
GTGATCAGATCCTATGAGACCGCCGCAGTCGATCGACAGGTTAACCCAGTCGATCGTTGGTTGATGCTTGGACATCCAAGGAATGCCTAAGATGACATACAAGGAATGCCCTAGATGACATCGAACTTGTCGTCAAGATCGAGGACGGTGTATTCGTCCTAGTTAGAGGACAAGTACATCGTCCTCGCATGTGCGAATCACACGCTTTGGTATAGTCACGGTGCACCTGTTGCTAACCGGACTAACAACATACTTCGTGGGGTATCAATCTCCACGAAATCCAACGACGTTAGAACCTCAGTTCTAATGAAATTGTTTGACGCTCCTGTGTCAAACAGAGCGCGCATGGGGACATCGTTTCCATGCGGCTTAACTTCCAGGGTGATGAGAGGTTTCCCTTCACCCTGCACCTTTTGACAGGACATAGTCCCATCTGGGGCTATTATCCTCGCATGCCCGATATTGGCATGTTATTTAATCCGTCCAGTAGGGCGCCCCGCCCCTACTGGTTGTTGAAGTTTTTTGCATCAACAGAGGGTTGCCCCTGTTGATGTCGCTTACCAGCGGACTGTCCAGTCCGCTGACTGCGTGGCGCCGGACGCGGCGCCATGCATTCATGGGCGTAATGGCCCATCTTCGCGCATCTGTTGCAGCGAAGGAACTTCTTGTTCTTCGGTTGCCTCGGTGTCGAGGCAACTGCAACCGATAGGTCCATCGGTTCTGGACCTCCTCCGCCCGTGCCCTGGCGCGGGTTTTGGTGTCTCGGGACGAAGTGTGAACTTCGTCTCGACGAGAAATTGTTATTATTAACATGCTGCACTGGCGGCATGTTAAAGTCGAAAGGCACTTGAGCTTTTCGACTAACCCCAGCATGCGTTGCTGCTGAACGCATGCTGAATTCCTCTCGGATGCTTTGGTCTATAGCATCCCTCAGAGTCTTTTGGGGAACCCGATAAAGACTCTGTTTGATGGGACCGTCATTCAGTCCCTTCATGAAGCCAGTGACCTGCATGGCAGGGGGCACCGGCTCGTATACAATATTTGATAACAAATATTGTATTTTCTGAGCGTACGCATGTAGGCTCAGCTTGCCCTGCTTGAGTTCCATGAACTCTTCGCGGCAACTAAGCTCCATTTCTGGAGCTTCGAAGTTGAGCTTCAGCTCAGCTTAAAATTCTGATACATCAGGAACGCAGATCCATCAGTGGATCTGCGGCTCATCGCCCATGCCCTGGCGCGACCGCCTAGGCATGTGGTGGCGAAATAAGCTTGTGAACGCGGGTCCACAATCTTTTGCGCAGAGAGGGCATCTTCCACCTCTGCGAACCACCTACGAAGGGGTTCACCCCTTTCGCCAGTAAAGGGCGGAATCCGCGCCTTTACCACTTCAACGCTCGCACTAGATGTGGGCGTTGTTTGTTGCGAGCGTAATATTGCGTTACGCACCTGAGGATCAACATACATCCTCTTAAAACGGGTAACCAAATCCAAGGCTTCCTCCGGGGTTTTACCACGGAGGAGAGAGATGATCTCGGGCCCTATGGACCGGATCATCTCTATCACAGTGGTCACAGTACTCTTTGATCAGTTAGGGAAATTTTTCCTAACTAAATCTTGCGCGAGCTGTCGCTCACGCTCACGATCGCTGGCCGTCGCCATGGCAGCCGGCGGCTCTTAAACCTTCGTTCCGCTAGTTAACTAGCGGAACGCGTCAACAGTGGTCGTTCAGACGGACCACTAAGTGCTACCAGGTGTAACAGGCTAGCTGTTACTGGCTTACACTGTAAAATTGCAGTGAGGAAGCGTGCAATTAGTTAGGACCAAATGTAATTTGGTCCTCCTTAGTTTACTAAAGACAAACTTTAGGTAGACTATTTAATTAATTAAATAGTCTCTTTTAAATATATATATATACCTAAAGCCACAAGAAGGTAAGTTTAAGAGTGAATATATTATGAGTTGTTTGGAGTTAATAACTATAATTAATCTTAACAAATCATACAAACATGTAGTATAAAGCTGATCTAAATGATATCTTTATCATTAGATTACTTGTTAGATTCGATAATTGTATCAGAATCTGTTCTTAAGGTGGATTATAACAACTTATAATCCAATATTCGCATTTCAGACATTAAGTCTGAAATTGAGCTGTGATATTTCAACTTAAATATCACTTATGTAATGGCACCCCATTACATGCAGCATCAATGACGGTGTGATATATCAGTAACAGCAGAACCCGGTCATTGGAGTGGGTCAGGGATGATCCAGATGCTGAAGTTGAATGGGATATGGATATCTAGGTCTGATCAGTCGAATCACTTAACCCCGCCCTAGAATATGAATATCGTGTACATGACAGAGCTTGATATGTGAAGTGGTAAGCCGTATGAGCCTTACCGAACTGGGATAAGCGATAAGGGTTGATAGATCCGTCCAGAATCAGCGTAAAGAGGTCTGATCAGGTCCAATTTCAAGAGAAGTGCTGAGTCGGTGCGACCCTTGCGGTCCAACGTACAATGGAGGTCAAAGATATGGTTAAGTGAACGGGCGATGTCGATGTTGTGATGATCCTGGGGTGTTTCGAAGTGATCTGGGGCTGATCGTCCTGATCACTGTGCTGATCATGATCCAAGCCTGATCAGCCCCGAATTAGCTTCCAGGTGTGGAGAGAGACGGCGTTTTCAGTTAAGATGGGGTTGGTATAGGGCGAACAGTGCTTGGGGGACGGATCTCGAACTGGTTCTATGCTGACTCTCGAGGAATCAGGATGGTTGAAGATTGCCATAGAGTTTGACCGTGATCAGTCCAGAAGTGGTACGGATCAGGTTGAAGGTGCGACGAAGATGTGTATAAGGTGGGACTGGCGCAACCGTGTGACGAAATGAACAAGATCGAAGTATGAGGAAGGTCACATAAGTTGGTGTACGGTACATTAGGTATTGAATATTGCATATATAATAACAGGTATTGATTTACCCCCTAAGCAAAGAGTCGCTCCGCCACGTGTCGCGGTCATTGGGAGCACAGGGTTAACTAGACCCCTGTAGCTCAACTTAATTCCCGGTTAAGACGCGCATAAACGCATTTTGGCTTACCGGAAGGCCCCCGACGGGTTTTGTTTAGGTTTTCAACCCTCACCCCTCACGCGCACGTGTTTAGAACACGTTATATCAATTGGAAAGGTTTCGTGGAGATAACGTTTGTGGGTTTACTGTGGAAGATCGTGGTTTTATCGTGGTTTTCGTGCTTTCTCGTTATCTCTCGTTCTTATTGGCTGGCCTGATCGGACGAAGTTTCCCGATCAGCACCCTTAGATACTTAAACTAAGAATCGACCCTGACTCGCTCTCCGGTGAAGATTACCACCCGAGGACACCCCCGTCTCGAGAAGATCATCTCCTCCGACCTGATGCAGATCACCCTTTTCATCTAAGAGTCCACCTGAGTGAGTGTAACCACCGCAGATCAATGGGTACACAAGGTGATATGAAGCTTAATATGGATTCTATCGTGCATGACGAGATCCTCCCAGTCGGATGACCGGAAGGATCGGATCAGTCATCATAGTGATGATTCATCCGATCCTGATGCCGATCAGGACCAACGGAGTACCCCCTCCGATAGTTGGTCGTCCGGGCCGGGCTAGTGGGTATCCGAATTCCACCCGAGCCTTCCGTTCTGGATTTGGAAATCGGCTCCACCACACTGATGATGTATGAATCGTGTCAGTTGCCGCCAGGAAAAAAGACGAGTGGCCGGTAGCCAGCAGATGGATCATGTGATACTTTTGTATCAGCCGTGAACAGAGTGGATAGAGAAGCATCTAATACGCAAGGAGCACGAGCGAGTACAAACCAAGAGACGAGGTCAGTACGGACGACGACAAACATTCAGCCATCGCCGCAAGGGAGCAAAGTATGTGATCATTGCAACCGAAAAGGACACGATCGTGACATGTGCTGGCACTGCAAATGGGTGAATACTCTAACGTATATCTTATTGGCGATGGGTACATGACACCAAATTGCTTCAAATATAAGCACGTCGCCTATAAGATATTTTTGTTTATTTTTTAAATTTGGGTCTAAATTTTGGGACCCACTGTACTAACTATACTATTTGTTTCACAGGACGTCACCTTCAGGTAGAGACGACTCACATAATAATTATGTGAAGCACCACGAATTGCAAACCAACGAGCCGCAGCATACGCTACGTCTGTAGGAGTGCGCTGGTCATTGGGGAATGGATTCACTTTATCTTTCTTCTGCCAAGTTTGATGCCATCCCTCGTAGCTAATATGTACTTCCTAAGTTAGTATTGATTTAACGACAATCAATGGTCCAATTTTTGACAACCCTTCTAGTGTGTACCAAATGAAAATCTCATGTGCCTCGAAACTGCTTCAAATATAGGAGCGTCGCCTTTAAGATATCGTCGTCTATAAGATATACTTTAGAGTATTGCAATTTACAAGGTCACACAATCAAGTATTGTCGCGCTTTCATTGAGAAAATGGCCGAACTGCGTTCGAAACTGAAGTCGGGGGAACTGTCGAAAGCGGAAGGTATAGAGCAGCTAAATGTTTAGCCCCGCAGTGTGTGGCGAATGCTGCCAATGGGCAAGGGGCGGCCATGACAAGCGGAGAACGACTCTCATCTACAAAATTCAAGAAAAAGACAATAAAATTACATGAGACCGGAATACATAATGCATATGGAAACGCAAGGGCTAACAAGCGCGAAGATGAAGAGACCGCCCACACATTGGATAACAAACAGATACATATCAAGAACAAGAAAAAGAAGATAACACAAGAGAAAGTGATCAAGAAACAACAAAGAAAAAGAAGATGATGAAGAAATGCGCCTAAGCGACCGGACGACAGCAGAGCAAGGGTCAGTCTGGTAAATATACGTGAGGGGGTGGTGCAGAGAACAAACAGAGGTTCCTAGCGCCACCTCCCAAGTATATGTGCATGGGGCAGTGGATGATGTGGAAATCCGACTAATGTTGGACAGTGGAGCAAATATTTCTCTAACGCACGTCGATTTAGCCAGGATGTTACAAGTTGGGGTCATGATGTTTAAGAGCCCCACTAGTTTCTTCGGAGTATCGGATAACCCCATTGGTGCTCATGGAACCGCTAGAATCAAGATAAGAATCGGCTCAGCGGTGGGTTTTGAACATGAATTGTGGGTGGCAGATTTTGAGGGACATTCTCCTATCATAATGGGCACAGATTTTATTGTAAAAGCTGGTATAACCTTGGATTTGAGAGATGGGTTATGCACAGTACCTAACGAAGAACCACTTCCATTGATGCTGACGGATCAACGGCCGCGTATTTAAGGGTCTACGAAATGATCCAATCCAGTCAAGACAAGGATTTGAATCGGGAGAGCGTAATGGTGGCGCGAACGGTAGAAGATATACCTCCAGCGGTTTTAACTATTGATGCGATACCTCCAGAAAAGGTGGATCAAACACGAAGTCTATATTTGTGAGGGAGTCGAGCTATCAGCGGAAATGATGTCAAGCAATTGGCGCTCATCCCCGAGGTAGAAAAATGACCTTGTGAACCAGTGGATATGACCACTGCAGATATTGGGGAATCCGATATTACAGAGCGAGCACAGCTATTGAAGATATTGGAATTAGGACGGATTTATAAGTTCTGAAAACGCATAACCGCCACCGGCAAATAATGTGGTGTGTGAAGTGGATCTGGAAGGTGCACAGCCAATATCACAGAAAGCTAGACGAGTCCCGATTAATCTGATGGGGAAGCTATATGAGTTATTACGGGGTCTGCTACAGGCAAAGCTGATTCGCTACTCTCAATCTCAGTGGGCATCACCAATAGTGATTGTGCTATAGACGAGGTAAAGAACATCCGGTTATGTATCGATTATTGGCTAGTGAACCAATTAACGAAGCTCATGGTTTTGTGGTGAAGTGACTTGGGAATTATTAACGGCCAGATATGAGATACATCTGGCCGAGGATGCATTCTGATTGGCAGAAAATGCCGGCCAAGGGCGTGGGTGCTGGATGGCAGATGCCGGGTGTATCCACAAGCGGTAGGACGGTGCAAGACATGGAATCGAGCCAGATGGGCGTGATCAAGGGAATTGGGCTAGCCAGAAGTGGGCCTTCTGGATCAGGCGGGCCGGATGGCCGCCGATGGTGGATGACCAAGGGGCAGATTGTCTAAAGGATGTGCGTGCGAAGGATCCTGAAGAAGGCTGGACCCTTGTGGAAAACAGATGGGACACCGGAGGTGGATGCTTGGCCGCTAAAGAAGAGTCGACGCCAGCGGCCAGATAGGCCTAGATGGATGGCTATCCAGGTCGCGCCGAATATTTGATATACGGTACATGAAGGAGTATCAAGGTAGAGCTGGATGGCAGCCGGATGGTAGCTGGATATTTGGTGTACGGCACACGAAGGAGTATGTGGATGGTTGGTGTACGGTACACAAAAGACATCCAGGTGGAGCTGACTGGGCTATTTCAGGTAGGACACATAACTATCCAGCCGGGCTATTTGGGGTAGGCTTACACAAAAGATTGTATTGGATCATAGGCGATAAAAATCAGATACGTTTCGCTTTCAAAGACGCAAGTCGCTTCATGGTTCACAGCAGAGGGCTAACCAAAGTCCCCTCTTGCGCTATTGGTTTTGCCCGGGAAGGGTAAAGGACCTCCGGAAAGTCCCCTGACGGAGTCGGCGTGTGCATACACTTTCAAGTCAAGTTGCCCGTGTTTTAAACACGGTTCTTCTCTATTGGAAAGTGTGGTAACGTTTTGACCTACTGCTGGAAGATGTGATGTTATTGGACTTCACCTATGACCACACAAGACTGGATTTACCCCTTTTTTTCTTTGGTTTAAGCTGGCCGAATCGATTATTCTCGCGTCCAGCCGTCGCAGTATACAAACTTCAAGTATATTGCCAATCCTGCTCCCCGGTGAAGATTTCCGCCCAGGAGCTACCCCTAGTCCTAACCCTCGTCTCCCTATTCGACGGATTTTTAACTTTTCGCCCTAGGGTCCATCAAGAGAGCGCAACCGTCAGTGCTGACTGGTACACAAGGTGAGCTTTACGAACATGGATAATCCAAGTAGTCACGACCAAGGTGATGAGAGTGACCGATCCAACCGACTGGATGCCGGATCGGTTCAAGACCTGGATGGACGGAGTACCCCCTCCGGCAGTCAGTCATATGAGCCCTCCGTGGGTGTTCGCATCTCAGAAGGAGTTCTGAGAGCGACTACACCACAGTTTACTCTATGACTTTGATTGATGACTTGCTGACCGATTTGAAAGAATCATGTCGTTGTGCTCCATGGACAATGCTAGCGGGTATTGGGCAATATTAATGACGGCACGGGCCCGATTAATTACGGCATTTATTTGTCCCTTAGGACATTTTGAATGGTTACGCATGCTGCAAGGAAACCGAGGTATACCATATGGCTGAAGATGTCCATGGACACAGGTATACCGTGGCGTTATATCAACGCTCGGCGGACCTCGCTAATAGGACGGGTTAAACAGGTGATAAAAAAACAGTTAGGGACGTCTGGGAATAAATCGCCGATTAACCCAGAGGAAATAAGGATTTGCAACGGCCACCACCAGTGGGATACGGAGTGTAATGTGATGTAGTCGCTTTCAGAAATTCTTCCTGAGATGCGAACACCCACGGGGGGCCCAGATGACTGACTGTCGGAGGGGGTACTCCGTCTATAACAGGGCTACTGTTACGCGGCTTACACTGTAGGATTGCAGTGAGGAAGCGTGCAATTTGTGTAGGACCAAATGTAAATTTGGTCCTCCTTAGTTTACCTTAGATAAACTTTAATAAAGACTAATTAATTTAGGGAGCCACTAGGTGCACACCCCCTTTTTGATACGTGCACACCCCCTGTACCATAAAGTTGGTACAACGTTCGGTTAAAGAATGAAGGTGACGTGAGCACAACAAGACCGTGTAGCAAAAGGGAGTCAACTCAAAAGCTGACAATATCTTCTCTTCGTTGATTTGCATCAAGCTAATTTCTTGGTGCTTACCAGGCGCTCAAATGAAAGACTTAAGGGGTGTAGTCGCCAACAATGCAAAAGCTAAGAGCTGCGAGGGCTATCAAGAATACAATTAAGGAACATTAATAGGCCAAAGCTTCCGAAATCGATATGCGTTAATGCTTCGATATTACCTGTAAATTGTTTGACCCTCTTTTGTAATGAACTACAATCCTCTAAAGTATGTTAAAGGTTGAGCTTAGATGTTGTTCAACGGCATCTGGAGTTAAATAAAGAAGAAAGATATAATTGGAAGAATGAACGTTTTTATGCTCGCTATGTAGTTTGTTGATAACAGGCTGCTGGATGGTCTTGCTATGGAAATAATACTTTTTAACTCGGACGACCTAGACCTCAATCGCGTCCAAGCGACCTGGATATCTAAATTGAAATAGAAAAAAGAGTGTTTCGAATAGGGACGGAATAGATGCTAGGCTACCAAGGAATAATAGTTCTGTAACGCCGAGTCAGATTTCGACCAGCACGCAATTAGTAATACACAGGCTATTCGCAGCTCTAGAGTCTGCCTGAATCTATATTGGTACAATTTTATTGCCAGAGTTATCAAAGATTTATACAAGTTGAAAAGTGTTCAAAAATATAATGATTATGCCTAAGTTTTCTTAACCTGTATCAATTTTCTTACGATCTCTTCTAATTCAGCAAGGCGTCTTCAGATATTAGCGGGATCGAGTTGCAGGAAGCCCCCGCCAAATACAGCTCTGCGAAAGCTGCTCTGCTTATGACTTTGTACGTTGTACCTATTTTATGGTACAGGGGTGTGCACGTATCAAAAAGGGGGTGTGCACCTAGTGGGTCCCTTAATTATTAATTAATCGTATCACTTAAATAATATAATATATATTAATATATATACTTAAGGCTACTTGAGTGCTAGAAGGTAAGTTTGAGAGTGAATATATTTATGAATGGTTAAGAGCTAACTAGTATAACTAGACCTAGACTAATCATACAAACATGTAGTATAAAACTGATCTAATGATATCTTTTTCATTAGATTACTTGTTAGATTCGATAATATCAGAATCTGTTCTCAGGATGGATTATAGCAACTTATAATCCAATATTCGCATTTCAGACATTAAGTCTGAATTTGAATTGTGATATTTCAACTTAAATATCACTTGTGTAATGGCACCCCATTTCATCACCCCCCACTCAAGGTGGTTGGCCAATAATATAACGTAATATTGGTCAATCGAATGGTGGCACTTGTTGGTCATAACGATATTCTGTTATAACCCATTAACGACCAAAGATAACTAATGGTCGAGAACGCGGCGGCGCTCTTAAGGGCGCTACATACTGCCAACGCAGCTCCAGCTCTGCATCACGGCAGAGTGCCATATCGGCTGCCAACGCTACAAATCTAGCGTCAAAGAGTAAGCGGCAGACCCATTGTCTCTCGTAGTAGACGCTGCAGAAAGCAGTGTCTAAAACAGGGCGGGAAGATGTCGCTAATGCAACATCTTCCGCACCTTCACCTGCCGTAGGGCGGGTGGCTAAGAAGAAGCCCAATGCTATCTTCGGAGAGTCATCTGACTCCGAAGAGGAGGGCGAGGACGTCACCGTCCTCGGCAATGAATCTAGCGAGCGTAAGCCCGCTAGAATTGCTTCGCCGTTAAGTGATGGCGAAGTGGAGTCTGACGCCGTCGACTACGACAGCGACAATTCCATCATACGGTGGTATGAGGAGCGTAAAGGTCCTCCTGGTCCTCGTCACTCGCCTGGTCGTGACGACGACGACTTTGAGGTGGCAGGTGGTGCTCTACCTGCCAAGTAACAACGCGCAGAAGCGGCTTACGCTACTTCTGATTCACCATGTCGTACGGAACCTCATGTTCCGCACAAAGTGGAGTTTTGGACCCCAGCATGGACGCTTGCGCCCGGAAGTGGTTGGCACACCAAGCGCGATTGTCAATATCCGTTATTTGACATTAACGCGCTTGATGATTGCGAAGACCTTCGCAATCATCATTTCGATCGCAGTACCGACGATAGACGTCGGTACTTCATCGACCTTTTCTATCAGGCTCGTTATTACACGAACCGGAAAGGGTCGCGCAAGAATAGGGACGATAAAGACGCCCTTACTCAAAGTTGGAACGCCTTTGTTGAAAATTACAACAAAGGTCCCGACGATTACGTGAGCAAAATTCACGTAAACCGCGAGCGCTTCTTAAAGCACTCACGCTCAGGTAAAATGGAGTTTATCCATTTTACCCGCATTAGAGAAGGACTCTCTTGCGGAGTTCCTTCTACAATGAAGTGTCCGTGCTGTCCCACAGGAGATCCTCGTCTCACGGATAAGGAGCTTAGAGGGTACCGAGGTTTCTCAGTACCCGCTAGTGTTAAGAGCCTCATTGAAGCTCTTAAAGCATCGGTACCTAGTACCGAAGCTTTGCAGCCATCAACACCTAGTGTTGATGCTTCTTTTGAGTTTGAGGAGAAGTTTCCTTCTCAAACTCCTGCAGGAGGTCAGGGGCATCCGCCCTTAGCACCTCAATCGGTTCCCAAGAGTCAAATGCTTGGGAATATCCCAACCAGCGTACCAGATACTCGGTACGCTGCCCCTTCTATTTATTGCAAACTCAGTGAGTGGCAAATAGTCACTCCACTGCTCGAAGGCATGCGCGTATGAACGCAGCATGTCTCCGATAACGCAGTTAACGCGTTCAGTTTGTTCATCCGTTTCCGGATGGTCTGCACTTGACATCTTCAACTGCGTGCCTAATAACGAGAACGTTTCTTGCCAGAAACGTCCTGTGAATCTCGAATCTCGAGCCGAGATTATGTTTTCCGGCATTCCGTGTAAACGGAATACCGTGTCAACGAATATCCGCGCCGTTTGCGCAGCGGTGACATTCGCTGCCACTGCAGCAAGATGAACCATCTTGCTGAAGCGGTCCAGAAAGACCACAATTCCTGTCTTCCGACTGTGATCAGCCGGAAGACCAAAGATAACGTCCATGGAAATGGACTTCCAACACTCTGTCGGAACCGGCAGAGATTGGAGGGGAGCTTGCGCGGATTGTGCAGGCTTGACGCGCTGGCATATCTCGCAAGCGCGGACGTACTTACGTACCCATTTATACTGGTTACGCCAGTAGAAATCGCGTGCGAGAGAAGCATACGTCTTCTCTCGACCTTGATGCCCCGAAATCGGTGCATCATGGTACTCAACCAAAAGTTGATGTTTGAGATCATCGTCGTTTGGAACGACGATGCGACTAACATCATCTTGGTCTGTGCTATAAAGCAACAGACCATCGTGCAATCGATAACGATGCACGCAAGCGCGAAGGAACTCTGGAAGTTCCTTGCGCTTCCGATCAGATTGATTACTAAGGTAATCAATCAGCAGACGAGTTTCCTCGTCTGTTTCGTACGCTTGACGTAGCTGTCGTACGAGTGACGACGACAGAGCAGTGCAACGTATTGCGTTTGCACTGGTTGCCTCCGTTACAGACGGTTTCGTCTCGTAATCGGGGCATCGTGATAGCGCATCCGCTATCACGTTCAACTTTCCCGGTTTATATTCAACCGTGAAGTTGTACTCAGCAAAGAATGATAGCCAACGTGCCATTCTTTGGGAGATGTGTGGTGAATTCACGGCCGTGCGTAACGACGCATGGTCCGTGTAAACCACAAACGGTCTATCTCCTAAGAGATAGATCCGAAACTTTGCCAGTGCATATTTCATGGCAAGGCGTTCCTTGTCATGCACTGGATAGTTGCGCTCGGCTGGGCGCAACTGACGCGATTGATAATAAATCACGCGATCACGATCATCGTGATCGCGCTGCATCAAGGCGCAGCCGATGGCGAAATCGCTCGCGTCGCAAACGACGTGAAACGGTCGCTCGTTATCGGCTATTGCCAAGACAGGAGCTTCAGTCAAGCTACGCTTGACTGCATCAAATGCATCTTGGCACTGGGTATCCTAGTGCCATTCAACATCTTTCTTTAATAATTGGGAAAGAGGTCGGATTAAACCGGCATAATTGCACGAATATTTGTGCAAATATGTCGCCAATCCAAGGTTCGAAGTTCCTTGACGTTGTTTGGTGTAGGCCATTCAACGATCACCCTGATCGTTTCCGGATCGGGGCGCACTCCGTTCTTGCCTATAAAGCAGCCAAGAACGGATATCTCTGGTGCACCAAAGGCGCACTTCTT
>MIQA02008306.1:0-17528 GCA_001887855.2 Sclerospora graminicola | reverse complement strand
CAAGAAACTGGATAAGCACTGGATCAAGAGGTAATGATCGACAGCATGCTTGAAGACTTTGACCTAAGAGAAGCCAACCCAGTGAAGGTTCCCATAAGTCAAGATTATGAAGACTTAAACCTCGGCTACAGCGAAATTTTAAAAAGAAAAGTATCGATCAAGATATTTCAATCCCTGGTTGGAGGATTTGTCGCTACACTAGGCCGGACATATCATTTTCAGTGCACAAGGCGACGCAAAGAACACACGCGCCAAAGCAAATCGATTGGAATCTAGCGAACAGAATTGCACGATATTTGAAGGTAACCAAAAATATGAAGCTACACACTGGTATACCAACAATGGAAGTAATCGCGACTGTTATCAAAGCCTACAGTGACTCCGACTATGCAGGATCCAAGGATGACCGCAAGTCAACTACCAAAGGTGTTATTCTCATGGATGATATATTTTTGAAATGGGTTTGCAAAAAACAGGGAAGCGTATCACTGCCAACTATTGAAGCAGATGTTTACGCAGCATCGTAGATAGTAGATGCTTGGTTTTCGTGAGTTGCTACAAGATATCGGATTAACGGTTGAGCATCCTATGATATTGCTAATGGACAAGCTCAAGAAAAAATCGACCATCATTGTAAACCGCAGCATCCGATATGAGAGGCATAAGACGCGGGACTGTGCGCATGAGCAGGGTGCCATTTTTGCGGAAAGCAGGATGGGGAAAGAAGCACAGTAAAAACAACGGCTGCTCACAGTTTTCCAGCGAGCTTCCACACACACGCGGCAAGGTTGTGACCAAGCTTCTGATTCGCGGAAAATGCGAGGTAGATATCACGACAAGAGCACACTACGTCAGCCATGGTGTTTTCGTCTCGTTGTAGTCGCAAAGACGCCCGATCTAGAGCTTCGATGACCCCCGCCGCGTCATGTAGGTCCGACCAGAAGTCATCGTCAAGTAGCCGGTCTAACTGTTTTAGTCTCGCGGTCAAAGAGCCGTAGTGCCGTTTGGACCCGCTGTAGGCTGGCAAAGCACGAGTGAATTGAGCTCTAACGCGTCTCACCCATCCTTACAGAAGATAGTTTCTTGCCGTGTATGCGCTTGACTGCCCCCTCTGCTTTATCATGCGTAGTGGACGATGCACAACTTAGAAATGTCAAAATACTTGACGCATTATTAGGAACATCAGCAAACGATGTCTTAAGGATTTTCTTTACCAAGTTATTCACGTCGTGCGCAAAGAACCTCACAAAAAGGAAATCTTGGGGTACTTTTTATGAGCATGCAGCGCGCTTTACCACATTGCCCTGCATCGTCTGTTACAAAACCAGCGATGCCGTATCCTTTGGCCTTAACCTTCTTAATCTCGATATCCATGAGCATTGCAATTGTGACGCCGTCATGTTTGCTCCTGGGTCAAAGAAAGGCAATGTCAGCACTTCTCCAAAGAGTGTAAGTTGGCAACCGAGGATGCGCTGCTTTGCAATGTTATGTCAATCATCATATACAAGGCTGACTAATGCGTCAAAGCAAGATACCATTTCTCTCAGTTTTTCTTCCAAATCATTTGCACTGCGCTGAAAATTTTCGTCGAGCAACGGCCCAGCCAATCCTTTGTGGGTTAGGTGGTAGTGTTTCATGTGAGGGTACAGTTCGTCAATCAGCGGACAGACTTTCGTTCGAAAAAACGATACGGGAGCTTAAGATCAGCTTGCATCTTGAAGAGCAAACAAAGGATTGTGCCAATGAGCTCTATTTTTCACGGTGCTTTATGACGCCTTAAGCATCTAGCATCTTCTGCGAGCGCACAGTTCGCTAGATGCAAATTGAGATTGTACACACGTCCATCGATGATTTGAACGCATGAGACCCTTTTCTCGTGAAATGCTTGCTCACAAAAGCGGCAAATAACGCGTGGGTACCTTCGTGATGTCTTTCCGTGTGGCAATCTTGTGCGTTGCGGTGGTGTAGGTGATTACGGCGACGCGCATATTTGCATGCGTAAGCGCACGGGAGACTTGCCAGGCAACCTTGCTGGTGTACGCGACCTTGTTGGCGTTGTCAGTCGACTTGGGCTTCTTTTCGTGGTTGCGAAAGTGATTAAGTTGAGGTATTAGGTGGCGTGTTGGAGACCTCCCAACACTGAGTGGCTTTGTTCTATTCCTCTTAGGCGATCGCCCTTTGAGAGCAGATAAAATGTGTGTTTCCTCTGCGGAAGCAAGGAGAACGTCGACTTCGATAAAATATGCGCGCAAGGGAGATTTGGGGGGGCCATCTTAGTCAACTCTTCTACTTTCTGTTGTGATCTCAAAGCGGGCAAATATTCGAGTGAAATAGCTCGTATTGAAAGGCATTTCAGTGACGGAGTTCAATATGTTCGTCCACATGGCTCCAAAGTACTGTAAGGCCGTTCCGCGAGTGTTAGAAGTGTCGATACAAACCGAGTCACCAAAATAGCCGGTATCTTTAAGCTGAGTCATTGGCAACGCTTGCTGAATCACACAGAAAACGTGTTCATTATGGAGAATTCTTCGAATGGATCCCCGCGATGGCAAATACACGACTTAGAAGGATTTTTTTGTGGCGATATAATACGCCCAGCACAAATGACGACGACAGTCCTGCATTGTTCGATAGCGTCTCGAATTCCTTGCGTGAAGGTCATTCTGAGTTTCCTGGTGGTGTCAATGGGTACGTCGTCAAGGTTCATAACAAGGATATTGGATCGTTACTTGGATATAATCTGTGCTTCTCAGCCTACATTGAGCAGTTGGAAGCGCATTTCGAGAGTTAAGTGAACATTGCAAAAGAATTGGGCAATAGTGACGTAGCTGCGTCATTGCTACCGAGATTGTAGGAGCTTCCTGAAGATCCCGCCTACGCACTACCTACTTCAGTCTGCAACATGAAGAAGATTTATTTAAAAATAACTATGCTCGACAGATGAGCAACATACGTCCATGATTTTTTTCCTAAACGATTGGTTCCACGAATCACGAAATCCATTGTGTTGCCTACTTTGCAGCCCAATTTCACGCCTTATGGGGACTTAGAGATAGTAACGCGATAATTTATTAACTTACTGAACTGATCATTCCAAAAGAAGTTTGTAACGCAAACTCCGTGTTCTTACGCGAGTACTGGGAAGAGTCAAGTTGGATCCGAATTGTCTTGTCTATGTGCACCCATCAGTATTTTACCTTTCAAAATCACTCTACGAGTATATTTACCTAAATAGTACTTCTTCTGGGCGGAAATAAACACAACAAAGACCTTCATATTTAAATATCCGAATCAAAGCGCTTGCTTCTCCGCTGTCGAGTGAGGGGGCTTCTTCGTCTGGTAGCAAGGCATAAGACCAATCATCATGTCTTCATTGATCCACTTCCTTCAACGTGATTCATGTTGTTCATACTATCGAAGTCCATTGTAGAATCACTGACAAAACCAAGGCTAAAATCTAAGTCGCTTACACTGGTTTCTGCAGATAGCAGAGGTTTGGTACGGTCAGAAGCTCGGCTAAGCTCTCCTTCTGCTATCAAAGGCCCTCACAAGGTACTTGGAGAGACCGGCGAGCTATGCGGTGCGTCTCTGCACCTGACGATAGTCCACTCGTACTTCAGCTACATGCTGCTGCAAATCTTATCTATTTGCCTTCATCTACCGACGCGTTTTTTCTTGCTGCTGCACCAAACTTTAGCCTTGGCTCCTATAGATGCCGCCTGCTGGAATTTGGTCCACATTCTCGCAATTGTCGACCTGTGACGACCAACCTTGCCCGCTAGTGCAGCCAACTCCCCTCTTGACATATCATCGTTTGTTGGGCACTTCTGAATCTCCGCACTATTTTTTCTGCGTTCTAACTTTTGCTTGACAGTGATTCTGCATCTCCA
The DNA here is from genome assembly GCA_001887855.2 of Sclerospora graminicola. Classification (NCBI taxonomy): domain Eukaryota; phylum Oomycota; class Peronosporomycetes; order Peronosporales; family Peronosporaceae; genus Sclerospora; species Sclerospora graminicola. The sequence continues at coordinate 13,638 of MIQA02008306.1, read as the reverse complement.
GGGACGTGGTAAATAAATTCAATAAGGGAATAGAAATATAGAGGAAGTCAAGGCCAATTGATTGTTTCAGCTAAAACACAATATTTAAGAACATATTTAAGTTTGAAGGTCTTCGTTGCGCCCAAAGGAAATATAACGTTAAACCAAATATACAAAACCATGAGTGGCGGCCGCATCAGCCAGCCAGTCGGTAAGATTGTGCTCACTAATGTAGCCATCGTGCGCATGCGCAAGGGTGGCAAACGTTTTGAAATCGCGTGTTACAAGAACAAAGTGTTTAATTGGCGCAACGGTGTCGAGGAAGACATTGATGAGGTGTTACAGATTGCAAAGGTCTACGAGAATGTGTCCAAGGGCAAGTTTGCCAAAAAGAGCGACTGGTCCAAGGCTTTTGGCGTGGACAGCGAGGAAGAAGCGTGTCGCATGATCCTTGACCATGGTGAGCTGCAAGTGTCCGAGGGAGAACGCAAAGCTCTCGTCGAAAAGTAAACACTACGTCAACTTGTTCGTCGCAATTTGGGCGCTGGGTTTCTAACGGGGTTTCTATCGTTTTTTTCTCTGCAGCATGTATCGTGACATTGCAACGATTGTCGCAGACAAGTGCGTTAATCCGACGTCCAATCGTCCGTATCCATACACGGTGATTGAGCGTGTAATGAAGGAGATTCATTATGCGGTCATTCCGAACCGAAGTGCAAAGCAACAAGCGCTGGAATTAATAAAAAAACTACCCAAACACCTACCACTAGCACGTGCAAAGATGAAAATTCAACTTACAACGCCAGCGTCGGGTGCCGAAGCGATAAAGACTGAATTGTTGAAACAAGGCGCAGAGATTGTTGAAGAAACGGGGAGCGAAACGAAGCGGATTGTCGTGTTAATTGTTCCAGGATCCTTTCGTATCGTCAATGCACTCGTGCAGGAACACACGGCAGGAAAAGGTTCCTTAGAAGTGATCGATTTAAAGAATCATCAAGAAGGCGAGCATACAATCGACGATGAGATTTCCCAAAAAACAGAACGGCTTGGATTGTCGAGTACCACAAATGCAGCGACGACGCCCTCTGTGGCACCAGTAACAACTGTGCAAGCTACTAACAGTAGCGGGGAGAAGACGCGGCCATGCAGCACGTGTGGCGGCGACTTTAGTGCTTCAATGAGCAACTATCGGGAACATTTTCGGTCCGATTGGCATCGTTACAACCTCAAACGCAAAGCAATGAAGCAGTCAGTGATTACTGAAGAAGAATTCAACCTGCTTGCCCCAGAAGACGTGGAAACGTTGCTCTCTTCCATAAGTTAAGGCCCTGACTGAAAAAACATGGTCCCAATATGCTATGCTATGCTCCTAAATATCAGATGAACGTTCTTCTTCTAGGCAGCAATGCTTCCCGTGCACTCACGTTTGTTTTCTCTATCATTAACAAGCGGTGCAGCCACATAGACTTTTGGGCGATCAAAGACTTTGATTGCGTCTTCAATCTCTCGCAACTTAGTTTCCAACTCGTTTTTACGTCGAATTTGGGTAAACGTCTCGAGTCGTAAAGGCAGTGTATTCATGCGTTGCTGTGCTTCCGTTAGCGATTTCCGAAGCACTTCCAACGTCCGTATTCGCTCTTCTTCGTCGAGTGGTACCATACCTGGCGGACAATCCGGGTCTGGTGCATTTTTCCGTCGCTCTTCTTCCTCTCGTGCCCATTGTTCCTTGCGTGCAAGTAAATACCGCGGAATGCGCCCATAATTGGAATTGACAGGTCGAGGATCCGATTTCTCAAAGCGTGTCGACGGCGTCTTGCGAATGACTTCCCACGCATTCGCATTGATAAAATCAACCGGCTCTTTCTTCGTCTACACAGTAACGAACGTAAGTAAAAACACGCGACGATTTCGAGCTTTCCACGCGTCAGAACGTACCATTTTCGCCAATTCTTCTTCTCTTCGCTCTAGTTCTCGTACTGACGGAACGGGAGCTTTGCGATGGATGCGACGTGGACTATTCAATGGAGACGGAGAGCAAGACATCGAACCAGGTGGCTCACTATGCGGTGCACGGATAGTCCGGGACGAGGAAGGCATTGATCCAGGTTCTGATGCGACAGAATGTGCCACCTGCCCTCCACGACGCAAAAAATCGTGCCGTTTAATGTGCTCCTTCGACTACAAGAACCGTCAAAATGTCAATAAACCAAAGTCTACAGACAGTTAATACGATTGTCTAGTGGTACCTGATCTTGGAGCACTCGCGCACGCACTTTCTTGAACTTTGACAGCTTGAACTGTTGTTGCTGCTTTGCCTCCTACGACGCAAATCGAAGGTTAGAAGCCAGCCATAGTGTGAAGCAGTTTGCCTTCCAATGCTCGCTGTACCTCCTCGCGTCGTCGCTCACGGTTTTCCGCCTGTATTCTTTTCACTCGCAGCTTATTTTCTCGTGCAAAGTCTTTTGGTGTCACCCCTTTTCGTTGTTGTTTCTCGCTATAATCATGAAGACAACACGAGAAAAAACATCAACTTACCTGGCTACACACACCAAGTGCAAGAAACAGCCAATTAAAACGTACCGGTATCCTTCATCCGGGTGGAGAATCGCTGCGATGGCATCAGAAGCGTTGGCATCGCGACGGCGGTACGCTACGCGCGCACTCATTTTTTGATTTTTGATTGAAACCTCCCGTGTGTACCACATCGTTTTAATACCTGTGAAAACGAATACACAGAGTGTTGATCCTGAGGGTTGAATTCCGCATTCCTAAAATTCCTAGTCAGTCCTCAATGCCGCACTCTCCTCGGCTCTTGGTTCTATTGCTCTCGGTGGTGCTGCTGTCGTTTCTAACACAAGTCACTGAGGCATCTGAATGCAGCGCATGTGGATACTTTGCTCGAAACTGCAGCGACTCTAGTGCCACTTTCAGTGTCGACGTGTGCGACAAAACGGGAGGGATTCAGATTGATGATGTGTTTTGCAATGACAACGAATGTCCTTGTGCGACTGGCTTCCAATGTGCGAGTACGATGGTCGGGTGCTCGAATATTTTCCAATCACGGAATCGACGTCGCTGTCTAAGCAACGCGACGCTGTCCCATCGGTTTGAGCAATGCGCGCTCGAGCAAAAGCTTACAACGTTGAACGCATCGAATGTAGCAAGTGACTGGATTTACTTTAAACAAGGCACGAAATGCACATCCATCGACTGTCTAGCGGTCAAGATGTTCCATCAGAGTGGTCTCGTGCAATGTGGACACTTATTGACCGTCTGGAAAACCAACTCGTCCAGCGCGAGTTGGGACACAATGTACCACTTTATTGCCGACGGTTCTCGTGCAAGGGATATGAAAGCAGGCACATTTCTTTACTCGGTACCGTGGTCGTCCAAAGCTGTTGCATTAATGACGACGCAGGCAAAAACGACAGCTATTCACTCGTGCTATGTGCTTCAAACACGAAATCATCCCAATGGTACGTGTGAAGGCGTCTACATGCAGTTTGATGCGACCGTGCAATTTGCCAACAGTGACGAGTACGTCATGTCCAAGCTAAGCTGGCCAGTGTGGTTTGCTGTCGTTGGCAGCGTGGCTTCTGCCATTGTTGCAGTGGTGATTGTAGGCGTCGTGTTCTACCGTTTCCAACGCATGGATAGATCTGTTGACAATGGTGAAGATGGCGAGCTGTTGAATGAACTAGGGGGCCTCCATGATCACAAGAAGGATTGCTCTCCTAAACCTGTCAGTCCTGATGTTGCTTCACCATTGTCAAAAAGAGGCTCTGATCTTCGTCAGCGGGGAGCGCCAGAGGCCACACAAATGGAAGCCGGCACAGCCAAGACAATACTTTAAAACTAAAGCAACATCTTTGAATATTAAGCCCCTCTTTAATCTGAATCTACAGGTTCGGGGGAGGCATCTCTGGCTCAATTGTCTCCAATAATCCAAGTAGGTCCTACAGATGATTGGTATCAGATTAAATGTATCAAAGAGCAGCCGAATCGTGCAGTACTCACTGCAATCAGCGGCTTCTTTCGTTGCTCCGAGTCAAACTGATGACGCATGCCATCTATCAGCAGTGGAGTCAATGCATGGTCACCTTCAACCGCACAGCGTAGTAATTCGAGAAATTGCTGCTCTCCTGTCGATATGTCCAAGCCACTGGCTTCCCCAGCCATCTCAATGTACTGTAATGCAGCGCCCAACACTCGCAATGTCTGACAAGCAGCCACGAGATTGGCTTTTTTCACTCGCAGTCTCGCCAACGCTAGTTCTTGGTCTCCCATGTGCAAAGGTAACTCCATGTCACTCGAATGCAGTAACACTAGCCGTTTGCTAACCATTTGCTCACCTTCTGCGTGACGAAGAGCTACGAATGGGACCTCAAGTCAGGACACACAACGATCCATCAACCAACAACTTCATTCAACGTCACTCACCTAATTGAGACCCAAGCTTTGCTGTTCGTGCGCTTTTGAAGCGTTCAAAATCATTCGTAAGTCTGTTGATGGCTTGGTGTTTACTCTTCACGCGTCGGATCATTCTGTTCAAACAATTAAATGCATGCTTAGCTTTCTCTGTACTCACAATTTTCAAACATCGATCCGTACTTGCGCCGGAGAATGTTGCTCATGGCTCTTTCTACTGTCATTACTTGGGGCTTGGCTTGCTCTTTTAATCGACAAGGGTGGATTCCCTCTTTATTGCCTGGAAGCGGAGCATCCGATCGCATTTTAATGCGTCTGCATCCTGCAGTATCAAGTGTATAGCAGACACCTCTAGGAGTGACTCGTTGAGGCGATGATCCGTTACCCTCACTGCCGTTAAACAGTGATAATGGCATCACCATGTCCCCAGGAATGCCCGCATTACCACGCCCTATAGAGACTTGATCACTTTCGGTGGATACCTGTGCAAGTGCCTCTTCCTCGTGGAAAAACTTGAGCGCCGGTACGTCCCCAATCAGTCGCTGGTTCAAGATCCGTGCAACATTCGAGGACTGGGGATCATTTGTGCGGTAAAGCACCTCGTTGACAGGGCTCACGAGAAGACTCGATGGTGCAATCCCATTGACAGAGTGGAGAGCAGCTTGTTTGGATCGTTCTTTTCGCTCACGCCATCGCCGAACGACTGGAAATTGCCCTCGCATATATGGTTCAAAATTAATCACTTGCCTCTTTCTCTCTCTCACTATCTATCTATCCCCCTACGGAATCATACCACTTACATCGTTTTAAGATCGTAACGAGCCACTGTCTCGACTCGGTCATGTCTCGACTAGTGACACACTGTCCATAGTGTCGACGATAGATGCTATACTTTTCGTTTGACTGAGTGGGGGAACAAGCATTCGGAGCTTTTATACGGCTGGAAAGTGAAAGAGGAACTGGAGTCGAAGGTTTCGATACCGGTAGTGGAAAAGCTGCCGAATGTTTTGTCGATACACCATGACGAGGCATCGGTGGCTGCAGTACAACCTTGCGTCGCATCCAAAGGGAACTGCGCAAGATTGTGTCGAGTTTTGCGGCTAGATTACTCGCTCTTGGACGTTGACCCATGTGCTGCGTCGTTGTCACGGCCACGGCCGTCGGACTTGTTACCGCGCCAATCGTTGAATGGTAATTGCCGTCATTTGTCACCACATTTTCCATTTGAAGTTTGCGTCGAGGAAACGCGAAGATGGGCTTGTAGGTTAGATCCCCTCCAGGTGTCGCCGCTGCAGCGGGGAGCGAGATCCGTCGCATGCGACCAACGAGCTGCAGGTTAAACAGACCCGCCACTATTGCAGCTTTATCGTTTTCATTTAAGTTGCTTTGATTCGGCACTGTTGAACCCAGTCGCGTTTCCAGACGGTCGTCTTCTGAAGAGTTTTCCGTTATTCCGTTGGCAACATCATGTCCAGGTCGGTGCCTTGGAGGTTGTGGGGTTAGACTTTTTTTTCCAGACCGAGCAAAGCTAAGTATATGTGATATAAAGGACATGTGAGGTGACACGAGAGCAAAAAGCAAACATGCAAACTGAAGATGCTCATATCCTACCGAGAGGCCAGTCGACGTTGCTCGGCTTCGTGCACAAAAGATTTTATGACTTGACTGCCATCTCGCATGCTTGGACGAGAGGATGTCCTATTACGCTCATGGACTTTTGCCATGAATCGAGTTGTCTCGGCTCCATCCGTACCGGTAAATCAACGTCACATGCTAAAATTGACATTACTCTGTTCGTTTCAGTCAAAGTTGTGAAAAATGTATACAACCCTGGCCCTAGTGCATACGGCGTATAAAAAAACTGGCGTGGACCACACACTTTACAATCACTCTGTGACGCGGTCCTCGCAAACATATTCCCGCAAGCACGGACGTAACGACGGGGCACTACTGTGAATTGCAGCAACGCCAAGATGCCCTTTACTGAAACTGCATCACAATGGAGATGCAAGGACAGAAGGGCAGCATCGACAGAGAAGCAGGAACACTAAAAGGACTGGTGTTCGATGCTCATCCAAGTATTCATGGAATAGCATGGGAGGTGAGCGATGATGTACGTCAGCCTGCCATCAAACACTGGTACGACGGGCGTTTCGAGCTTTGTACTACAGTTTAATATCCAAGTCATTACGAAGAATGGAGAGATGGCAGCGAAAACGGGAGAGCGACACGTGGAATTGATATGTGCAGGAGCAATCGACGAAGGACATAAGGAAACACGATCATCTGTTATCCGGTTACCAACGATGGTGTCTGTATAGGATGGCTACGTTCCAATTAAATTGCTTTTACGATGTATATTCATCACAAGGCGGGTGCACAATGGATTAACATTGCGAAGCATCCGGGGGGTCACACGTATTGTGTGGGGGTGTACGCGTGCTCAAAAATTTTGGACACGCATATTAAGTTTATGGAACGGTTGGTGGTTGGATCAGGGAGATCTATACCGACTACAATGGCACTTTGCCACAAGGCAAGCGCCGCCTATATCACAGATAATAATGGAAAGACTATACCACAGATACGGGCACCAAGCCAAAGCATGCAGCAAGGAGATGTCTAGATTATGGTGGGCATTGTGTTCCATAGGCTCAACATGGCTATGGCAGCTTAGGAATGATCACGTTTTCAAAGGGATTCATTGGAATGCTCACGAGTATTTCGGATTACTGTGGAAGAAGACAATAACGCAAGTTCAAGCAGTCATCGAGTACGAGAAATCTCGACCGGCTTCACGGTTGCGAGGGATACGGCTACATATTTGTCTCGAGTGCATACATGGTGTGATGCAAGACCATCCGAATGATCGACGAAAAACTTTACCTCCGCTTAGACAGGAAGAGATCGATCAGAGAACGGTTTACATCGATCATTAAGAATTATACTAAATAGACTACGTTCTAACAACAACAACATATTCCCGCGAGCAAAAAACGATGTTGGGCCAGGTTCCTACAACTGAAAACAACTGTCCCCAAATAGACGAACGAGAAACGGTAAGAACTGTGTGCGAGGGACTCAATACAATGCCGCAGCAACCAAGCGACGGTAAGGTCGCTTTTCTTTGGTTCCCACGTATGAAGAGCATGCGAGGAATTCCAAGACGCCAATCGAGTTGGTACGCTGGCTCCTAAGAATCACTGGATGACAAGAAGATTCCCTGTACGCGATTCAAAGCGTGTTTATAGAGCGCGTTTGATCTGCACTCGGTCACTAGCGCAATTCAGCGCCTACGTGCGCGAAGGCAGGACCCGTACGGTACCGTCTATAGCAGCAACCGCACCAGTATTGCAACAACAAACCGTGATAGATCTCGTTAGTTCAAGTACCGAGTCCTCGTCTAGGAACGTCTCCGATCGATCCCATTATACAATGGTTCAACCAATAGATTAAGGAGAATGACAGAATTGCGACGGAGCGCAAAGAGGCGAGAAGAACTGAGAGCGTTAGGAGGAACGAAACAGAAGTGAAAGAAGACGTTGGATCTCGAAGAAGAGAAAGGCAGTGCGTTGTCTCTGAGCAAGCCCGGCAACTCGGAAACAATTTACATTTCCAGTTCGGGGGAAGAAGATGTTATCGAGCTGCAATGATTTACAGGTCTTGAAAGAACAGTTGCATTATAGACGGTAGGTGTGGAACCCGTGGCGAGAGCGACATTCGAGATTGAAGTTGAAGTTGCAGATGTAGCTGAATTTGATTTATGTTGTGGCTTCGCAACTAGTGATGTCAACAACTAATTACAAGTATCTACTGCAGCTTGAACAAATACATACTGGGGCAATCGTCCGATCAAAACGCCTGGTCTCAATCTCCGCCACACAGCTATGGGGCTAGGCCTGTTCGCTTCTTTCCCTATAGCGTATGAACGATTCGTTGTAGAATACGGTTGTGTGACCACCGATTACGATTCATAAAGCGAGACTCCAAAATGAACTTCCCTTTGTGAGGGACACATTTTACGGATTGACACCTAGGTCATTTCATCCTCGTGGCTGTTCGCCGTCGCCTCGATCCGCTTCGTGGGAGGACGCCCAGTGCGTGTTTCACCAAGGGGGGAACCACGTCGTTTCCTTGACTATGTCTTCGCCAAGCGGGGAGTTGAGAGCGGCGCTGCTGCATATGCATCAACAGTGTAGCAATCGTCGAAAAATTCGCAGGATTCATCTTGACGGCCGTGTACTGATAAGGCCGCAACTATATGTCGGCACGGTGTGCCATATTCACCCGGAAAAGTACACGTGCAATGCTTTGTTGAGAATGTGACACGCCGTACATCTTGAGACGATACTTGCGTGTTCAAAACTGGCATCACCGGAGCTTTTTATCGCCTTGTAAACGCCGATATTATGGGCTTGTTTGAAGAAAACGTTCATAGCACCAGGCGTTATCGAGGACTGTCAAGCTATCCTAGACTCTGCGTTGACCGACGTTGCGTAGCAATCTTCCACGAGTTTGATGCACAGTGTTTGAATACATACATACGGATGTAGTTTACGCATATCCACCACTAGTTGCGACCCCGACACACTCTCGACGAAATTACTCGTCCTCTAGCCGTACGTCCGACGTTGCAAACACACACCAGCTGACCGGATCCATGGCAACGGTTAATCGTTAACCGTAACACCCAAGGCAATCTGGATTACTTCTAATTTGCTTCGGTACGCAGCCTCAACCTCACATGCTCGTAATGCCCAGATCAAATTCTTGTCTTCTTGACACAGTCGCCAAAATTTGTTAATGACATTCCGCATTACCTGAAGGGTGCAAAACGCAATTGAATTCCAGTTTTCTTCAGCTGCCGCTTTGAGCGCGGAGCCGCGATCACAGAACACAGGAGCCCCCGTTATGTCGTAACCTGCTTTCTGCACTTGCTTGAGAAACCATACGTAACTATCCGTGTCTTCCTTTAGCTGAGACCTAACCGGAACCAAGCGTGATGTTCTTGAAATTGCCGTTACGACCCTGTACGCCAGAAAAGAATTGCCTCTTAAAATGATACAATCAATGCCCACAACACGTTCGACAGCACGAAAAAACGGAGCGACGATCACACATACGCGCTTGAACCGTGAAAACTCGTCTTTCTCCGCGAAAGCAACAGTCTCCGGGTTTACAATTTTCAAACGCGTGCAGGTAGGAGAGCAATATATTTGAGTATAGAACGTCTGCATCGCTTGTATCGCGAACGGTGTCAATGGCCAGATATACTTTCTGTGAAGGGAGGTCCCCCCACTTTCGGAACTTGATTTATTACAGTCTTTAAAGGCACGGACTCGTGGGATGAACTGCTGTTGCCGCCGTAGCAATGCTCGATATCTGGTGTTGAGCTGGCTTCGCAAGTGAAATGCAGTCGTTGTGCACTCGATACGTACCACCTCAGCCAAATTCGCTTCTCTTCCACCATTTAGCTACGTCGGTCGATTTTCACAAAGAAATTACATAGAGGGCTCGTACAAACGAGTCTTCTCTCCGTTCTTCCGTGACTTGCTACTATCACTAGCTTTCCTGGGCTAAAGCAAAATCTTGTACGGCGTGTACTGCATCGGAAGCAGTAGCGTAGTGATCTCTGCATCCCACGGTGCATTCCAGTTTTCCCGCCCCGCTAGGTTCGTCAGGTCAGTATTCCGAGTCGGATCCAGAATCGCTCAAGTGTTCCATCGTTCCTGGCTAACGTAGGGCTTTATCAAATTTGAGTTTATAGCGGAGTTCGAGTTTAGCAAAACCCACCCGTATACGCTTCTAATAGAACCGCCAGGTCCATATACTAGATCTATTCTTTCAATGTCCTGACCGACCTCGGTTGGTGCAGTCGTTAAGGGGACCAGGAGATTGCGGGCCACGTGGACGAAAATTCAAAGTCGGATAGAGTCGGATCCAACAGTGTAATGAACCAGACCCTACAGCACCGCGCTTGACATGGCTTACTTCTCCCTGTTTTGGTTCAGGTCCTATAAATAATCTATTCTATTGTCCTGACGTAGACACTAGGCTTTGGGCTGTTACTCTTTTTGTCATGCTGTATACGCTTAATGCACTAAGGCCAGAGTTGTATACGCCTTTTGTCGTTTTGAACAGAGTATATACTGTTTGGTAAATTATAAAAGAAGTACATCAAGTAATCAGTAACCGGTTGGCTACCAAGGCACATTCGGTTACTATCCGTATAACTTCAGAAATCAACACACAATCAGGGGCGCTCATACAAAATGCCCCGGGGTCCCGGGATCAAATGAACAAAAACGATTGGCTTAGCAAGCTCGGGTTAGGTCGCGTCAGGAATTACCATCTGGCTTGGTCCCACGAGTATTTTGGGACGTTGGGACTGGGACGGCCGAAGTGCATCGCAGAAAACATTGCAATGGAAACAATGGAAACACCGATGAAGCCACGGGCGCCGTTAGTGTCACAGGCAAGGCACTCGACCTGGAGGAGAAGATGACAAGGTACGCCACGCAAGAGGCGCGCGATCTGCGTGCAGAGTGTAGACGTCTTCGAACATATCCGACTTCTGAAAACAGAGGCAAATATCTAAAGGCGATGCGAGTTGCAATGGAGAAAAAGCAAAACCTGACGGCAACCAACGCCGTCAGCGGGCCCGTCAGCGGGCCAAATAAAAATACTGATGTGATGAGGCATACGTTCGACAGCACATTCCGGCTATGTAGTGTTTCTACCAGCGTTTCACGGAGCTTACGTGAAACGCTTGTAGAAACCGTGCCAGCATCTGGACACGCGTACCATCGGTCTAAACTCGCCAGTTTTACAGATATTGTTGTCGCTTACAATGACGAAGATGCAGATGGCTATAACAGGATCATCAACTACAATGACTCATTGGACCCCACGGCTTTCAAGCAACATGATTCAAAAAATATGGCAGATTTGGGAAAGTGTAAGTGCTTACTACTGAGCGGCGTATGCAAACGTTATGCAGTCCAGCTACCATCTCCCTTTAAAGGACTTTCATAAGGGTCAGGTGATGTCTACTGCCTCAATCTACTCACAACAGTCTCGCCCCCCCATCTATTGAATTGCATGACCCAGAGAATATTGCTATTGACACGCTCGGGGAGAAAACTCAGACAATAACCGCGCCGATCAACACACCCGAGAAAAACGGTAAGACTTGCATTTTTAAATGATATATATACCCATGGCTAAATCACTTAATTTTTTCATGAAAACAGAAAGGGTCGATCGTGGCGCAATTGGTGAACTTACCGCGGTGCGGGAGAACTCCAGCACTACGCGGCGCCAACTGGATGTCATGTAAAGCGAGCTTGAATTAAAACGAAACAAGATCCACCGCGAACAAGAAAGGCATACGGCTATAATTGTAATGAAGGAGAAAACTACCAAGATGCAGCTGATGCTGTCGATTTAAAGAAATATTTCCGAGCTGAGGCGTCAGATTTTTGCATTGACCCGACCAAAATGGGAGGTGTGGGAATGCTTTTACACCCCCGAGTAGGGGTAACAGCGCAGCCGTGGTTGTGACATTTGTGGACACCTCGGATTATGGCACTCGATCTACGTCGATGGAAACTAGTCAACATATATGTGCCATCTGATACTAATACTAACCGGGCATTATTTTTCACAGGATTATTTCAATGGGATTTCCAATCTGAACCATAAGTTATTTGTGCTGGAGATTTTAACTGTGTCGAGTCCCCCTTTTAGACCGGACGGGGTTAGACAGAGGATGCCGAACGGAAAGACCGGAACTATCTCGTTTGGTGCAATCGTGTAAATGGCAAGATGTAGCGCTTGCGCAATTTTCAGCATGGAGCGATTCAGAGGTAGCTGACTTTAATGACTTCACGTCTTGGTGGGGCAATACCGCTAGTCGCATCGACAGATTTTAAATTTTCAGAAGCGCGCTATACATGGATTCAATGGGTACAAACAAGTAGACCAGGAGTGGTATCAGATCACGACCAGGTGGAATTATATCGACAGCCAGCAAAAGTTCTACATGGACATAGACGACGACAGCAGCGAGTACAATATCCTCTACGGGGCACTGGAAAACATTAAGTTATCGTGACAGACCCACAGTGGGTGCACTTTCGTCTGGTATAGTCCTGGTCAGCGCAGCCAGGGAACATTTCTGGTGACCTGACCCAGTAGATGCTGTCCGGGACCGCTGACTGGCTTCTGCAGAAAACAGACTGCTTTTCCTCTGGTTCGCCCACAGACCGTTGATATGCATCTTCCGATCTGGTACCAGCCGGGTCCATTTCAACCATGCGAACATCAGGTCGAAAGGGGCTTGCTGCCCTGATCCAGGTTGGGTCGTGATCTGTACCTGCCCGTTCCGACGGCTGCACTAGGACCTCGATTCATCGCCCTCTGATGCGTCAGTAGAGTTAGTTCAACTGTTTGTATTTTTGAGGCGAGCTGGCCGGCAAGCTTTCAGTCGTCGAGCGTACTTATGAAATGCTTCACATGTTCCCGGGCAGCTTCCGACCGGCTAGCCTTCTCCTTGACCGGTATATTGGCTCTCATGCCTGAAACGTTCAACCGGTGGAGATACTCGAGGGGGGGATTATCAGCTCTCTTCTTGATATGGAAATATTGTTAAGCCGCTGATATCCCGGATCCACAGTACTGCTCACCAAATGCCTCCGGCAATTGTTTCCAGTTATGTCGAACTTCTTGGCTAAACTGCTGGATCCAGTTCTTTGCTGACCCCCAAAAGAAAACACGTCACGTAAACCGGAGCTCGGTCTCTCAGAAATGCTGACTTGGTCATGCTCAACCATGCCCTGGCCTGGTCGTCCATGCCTCGGCTGGTGAAGTCCTTCAGTTCGGACGTCGCTGACATCCTGACTCTAGTTATCGCCCCTAAGTCCGGGTCGAAGGCTTTGGCAGATGCCAGGTTAGCCCGGCGAGTCATACCTAGGTCCAGATCAGCAAGATCAGAGTAATATGTAGCCAACCGGACAGACTCCATATCGATATCAAATTAAGGTCCTCTGTTAGAGTGTCTGCCGGGTCAGCGACCTGAACGGCGAGCGGGCAGGTCAACCTGGGGCACGCTCTCATTTGATTCTTCTGAATCCATATCTTCATCCATAACTTCAGTACGATGACGAGATATATAAGGCTTAGAACGATGATCCTTGTAGTAATCAAGAAATTTAAATCCCTGGAATTTTT
>MIQA02008304.1:0-14562 GCA_001887855.2 Sclerospora graminicola | reverse complement strand
CGCTGCTTGAAATCGGCGACGAGATCCTTCCAGTGGGAGACATGGCGAATGTTCTTCTCTTTCTCCCAACTTTCTCCCAACTTGCTTCTTCTTCTGTTTCTCCATGCCATTGGACGAGCCAGTGTGGTTGGCGATTAAACTGACTTCTCTTCAATAGGCGCTCGATAACTTGAAGGTTATCCGCGGAGTCGTTATCCACGAATTTGGACGCTTTCGGTATAGGTCGACTACGAAACCTCTCAGGCGTTGGCTCATATTTTGACAGCACATCAACGTTAAATGTTGGATTGATCTTCTTCATACTTTGTGGTAACTTGAGTCTTGCCACGTTTGGATTTATCATCTTTATTATCTCGAATGGCCCAATCTTTCTTGCCGCAAACTTTGCCCGTTTTGTTTCCATGTCTTTGGCGGCGTGTTTCAACGATACTATACGCGTATCCAACATTACTAGATCTCCAAACTTCGACTTGATTAAGGCGGCGTTTTTGATCATAGTAGTGCTTTTGCGTAGCTTGGGCTTTAAGCAGATTCTTACGAGCTTGCTCGATTATCTTTGCTCGAGCTTCCACAAATTCTTTAGCTTGTACATCATTCTCTTTTTGGGGATTTTTTGACTCCAGCGATTTTTCCCATGGTGTCCGTTCTTTCCTTCCCGTATCAATTTCGAAGGGAGAGTATCCTGTTGATGCGCTAACGAGTGTAGCATGGGCGTACTCGATACTTCCCAGATGCTCTGTTCAATCGGTGCCATGGTATGATACCATGCATCTAAGCGCATCTTCGACGACTAAATTCTGTCGTTCCGTTTGTCCATCGGCTTGGGCCCGATGGGCGGTGGTCATACTTAACCGAACACCCATGGTTGTCATTAGAGATTTCCAAAACGTCGAGGTAAACTTGCTATCTCTGTCGCTGATGATGGCTTCTGGAAGACCATGGTGACGCACCACACTGTCAAAAAACACTTTCGCTGTTTTTTGAGCATCATCCTTGACGTGCACCGCTGCATACTTTGTGCGTTTTGAAAACTTGTCGACAACCGTTAAAATGGCATCGAATCCATTTGAAATAGGAAGCCCCGTGATAAAGTCCATGGACACTACTTGCCAACATGCATCGGGAATAGGAATTGGCATGAGTAATCCGTTTTTTCTTTGGTTGTCATGCTTCCGACGTGCACAGGTTTCACACGTTTTGACATATTCTTTGATGTCTTTGTGCAAGGATTTCCAATAGTACCATTGCGCAACACGCAAGAATGTTCTGCGAGTGCCAGGATGAGCAGCTATGGGTGAGTCATGATACTCCGATATGACTTGAGTTCTCAAGCGATTGTCGTTTGGAACGCAAAGGCGCGTGAGCTTATTTGCTGAACGCAAAAACAGTAGCTCCTCGTTTTTCACGAACAGTGAACTAGTTTCCGGATGATACCATGCCTCTTTGAATTCCGCATCTCTTTGATAACCTTGTTGAAACATCTTACAAACGTCTGGTGACAGCTCGACATGTGACGTTGCCAATAAGGCCGCAACTTTCATCCCCTCACACCCCTCCCGGGGCAGAGGTGGCGCCGAGGGAGAACAACGTAAACGCGAACCCCGTTGTTGACAATTGGAATCACACTCGTGAAAGCGTATTGTCGTTGCCAATGTATCATCAGGCCGACGCGAGAGCGCATCAGCTACGACGTTTAATGCCCCGTTAATGTGGTGTATCGTAAACGTATACTGAGAAAACGTGGTTAAGTACCGAGCTAGCTTGGGAGATACTTTAGGGTGGTGAAGCAGCCAAGAACAGGCGCTACTGTCGGTAAAAATCTCAAATTGATGACCGTAAAGATAATGACGCCATTTGTCTAACCCAGCTTTGATGGCAAAGAGCTCCTTTTCGTGAGCAGGCCAGTTAAGCTCATGCACGCCCAGCTTTTTGGAATAAAAAGCTATGGGATGATCGTGACCACCCAAAAATTGAGATAACCCCCCCAACACACGACCCGGACGCATCTGTCGTCAGAACAAACGGGCGAGAAAAGTTGGGCAAGGTAAGCACAGGTGCCGATTGGAGGGCAGCCTTCAGCCGTAAGAAGGAAGCTTCTTGCGAGGCGGTCCAGACCCATGGCGTATCCTTCTTGACCAGATGGCTTAACGGGAGGACTATGTCGGCAAACTGATGGATAAAGCGGCGATAATAGCCTGCAAGGCCTAGAAAACTTTGTAACTCCTTGACTGAGAGCGGTGTTGGCCACTTCGCGATTGCCTCTGTCTTGGTAGTATCCACAGCCAACCCTTTGCCGGAAACGGTATGCCCCAAAAAGGTGACCTCCTTGCGTGCAAACTTGCACTTCCCGATGTGTGCGTAGAGTTTTTCGGTGCGTAAGGCGGCAAAAACGAGAGCTAAATGCTCCAAATGCTCCTCATAAGTGACAGAAAACACGCATATGTCATCCAAATAGACCACCACGAATGGGAATTTCCCGAAAAGAACACGCATTAAGCGTGACCAAATTCCAGGCATTCCCGCGAGGCCCTTTGGAGCAACGCACCATTGATAGGTCTCGTTAGACGTACGAAACGCGGTGTACTTCTTGCTATCCGGGTGAATACGATGATGATGATTTGATGATAACCTTGGGCCAAGTCGATGACTGTGAAAAAGCTCATACCCTGCATCTTATCGAATAACTCATCGATTCGCGGTTATGGAATTTTGGGTACAACTGACTGGGAGTTGACATAACGGAAGTCGATAACCCAACGTAACAGCACATTGGAGTTCCCGGAACGGATCCATTCTGAGCGCGACAAACTAGTTCCCGTGGTTGGGTCCTTTTTGGGAATGCCAAATATGTTCGACATCCAGGGTGAGTCCGATAATTCAATCCACCCCCGGGAAAGATTCTCCTCGACGAACTTCTGTAAGGCTGTTTGTTCAACTTGCGAGAGGCGAAACGGCGGACGATTACTCGGTCGAGCGCCCGGTTGCATGTTTATCTCAAACTCCACAGAACGATGCGGAGGAAGCGAATTCGGTAGTTTGTCCGGAAAGACATCTGTAAATGAATCGAGCAACGTCTTTAATTTTTGCTCGCAAGGAACTTCCGATTCGGAGACCTGACAAATTTTAATTCGAAAAATTTCTTCGTAATGGGCGGTCTTTAACTTTTTCGAAAACTCGGCAGAGGAAATAAGGACCGGAGCAATCACGTCGCCGTTTGGAAGCTCACCACTATCGAATGAAACGAGATGCGTACGCCAATTGATAATCGGCTCATGTGTAGTAAACCAAGGCTTGCCCAGAATTACATCATGGGAATTGTTCATTGGCCACTCAATTACAGGAACGTCCGAAAAATGATACCCATCAAAGGATATATTGGCAACGCCTTTATTCACTTTTTTCTTGATGGTGTTCGTGCCGTCAAAACGAGTAACTTGAATTGTCACTTCGGAAAGGATACGTTGCAACAAACCTGGCTTGACCACGTTACATGTGGCTCCAGAATCGAGCATAATATTGACAGCACGATGGTCAAGAGAACCGCTCTTGACGATTAAGTCTTTACCCGTAAAGGGTGCAAAATCCGCTTCACTTAGTGTAGTGATAACTTCATGTGATGTGCCAGCGACTGTTTCTTCTTCCACGGATTCATGGTCAGACTCATTCTCGAAAAAGTTACTTTTGGAAGAGCAGGAGTGTTATCGTTGTCGTTAGCAGCCTGCCTGCTTCGTCGCCTATAACACTGCTGGATTGTATGTCCGAGTTTCTTGCAGTACGCGCACTTAGGTCGGTTGGAGCGGCGATGTTGATGCGGAGATGGGGATGGCCGTTGAAAGGGCCGAGCATGGTCGATTTCCATTGGCTCAGGATCCTGGGAAGATTCTCTGACCCCATACTGTGGACCGGGACGAGGATGTGCGGGGGCGTGATTATTATAACCACCCGAATGTGCGCGTTCAAAATCAAGCGCAACAGTAATGGCTTCCGACAAAGTTGTACTACGTCGATACCGGACTTCTTCCTGAGTTCTCTGCCGTAGACCCCGCTGAAAATAAATGATTTGATCGAACTCGGTCATTTCTGTGACTTGCGAAATAATTTGCCTAAATTTCGCGATATAGTCCACTAGACCGGCGCAATTTGTTTGCTTAAGCCGGTGAAGATCATCTCTCAGACTATGTTGTAGATCCGCAGGAACAAACTCGTTCTCTATTGCGATGAAAAATTCGTCCACCGAGTGGATTTCTTCTTGATGAAGCAAGAACCATTGCGCCGCTGGTCCCCGCAATAAGCTCCCCAGGACAGCAAGGATTTGCGGGGCCATGCTCTCACTTTTCCAATTCGTTCCGCGGGCGTTGAAGTATTGGTGTATTTGCATGTAAAAAAGTCGCGCCGATTCCTCACTTCGTCCACTGTAAGTCGGCATTCGAAGTCCGTCTACTTTAAGAACCCCTTCTCGCTGAGATGCAGCCAATGTATTGATAAGCTCCTGCTGTCTCTGCAGCATCTGCATCATTTGCTGCATAAGCTCGGCATTGGACGGTTGAGCCATGATCGAGAAGGAACGTAAATTTAGGTACTTTACTTTATGTAGGTCACGTAAATTATAGCGAAAATCCCTAAGAAGTGTGCGTTCAACTTCTTGCAGAAGAACGTCGACTTGGTGTAGAGGTTCCGATAAGGTTGTCCCTTGTTTCGGAAGAATGGCCTTCTCCTTTGTAATTTCCTTCGACAGGATCTTAGCGATGCGCCGGGTCTTCTTTAACGACGCGATGAGATTATTAGCCGTTTCTTCAGCCTTTTCCCCACCGTCAAACACGAAAGCGTTGCTGCAACCGAATGAAATCTTGTCTTCAGCTTTTCGCTTCTTGCTCATAGAACTTCACGGCTTACTTTGCCTATAAACGGCTAAATGCGTAAAGGTTTAACCTTATCCCCGATGAATTAGCTGCTTCGCAACTTCAAGCCGTACCCTACTTCACACAGACTAAGTGGCTCTATCTGCGGAGCAGACTCTTAGGTTTACAGTGGATGTTAAGGCAACACACTCAAAGCCGCTAGACAGCGCTTTCAAAGGGATGGAGCTTTCTTGATAAAACTGCGAGCGGAAATTCCCACGCTACGAGCAGAGTTCCAACGAAGACGCAATCTCAGCCGTGCGAAACTTCTTCGTCCAATTAGCCGTCCAGCGAGGCGTACTTGTCCTAATTCCGGCGCAAGGCAGTGGTGCAGCGCAAAGGTACAGGAACCGCGCAAGCAAGAAGATCGCAGGCGCAAGCAGGCAAACAGGCGCGTGACAAGGAAAACGGAAACGCAAGTCCAAGCAAAAACACCGCACGACGAGCGACACGAAGAAGAACCAGGCGCCGAACCAAGCTTGAACACCACCAGCCGAAACAAAAGCCGCAAGCGAGAGAGCGAGAGCGAAGAAAGCACCGAGGAAGCGCGAAAGACCGGCGATGCGGAAGGGCAGCAAAAAAAAACAGAGGCTGGAAGCGAAGGCGCGAAGCGAAACCAAGCAGCGAAGGCGCGAAGCGAAACCGAGCAGCGAAGGCGCGAAGCGAAACCGAGCAGAGAAGGCGCGTAGCAAAACCGAGCAACGAAAGCGCGAGGCGAAAGCGAGCGGCGAAGGCGCGGAGCGAAGCGAGCAGCGAAAGCGCGAGGTGAAAGCGGGCGGCGAAGGCGCGGAGCGAAAGCGAGCAGCAAAGGCACGAAGGGAGCGACCAACAAGTGCTACCACTTGTGAGGACTTGAGCCGTTGGTGGGAAAATTAAAGACTGAATTTTATTTAACCTTTCCTAACCATTAGTTTTGTTGGTGTAACCCACCCCTAATGGTATCGCCTATCCTACTTGCGCAAACATGTTATACTTAGTTTTAGTATAACCCATATAAAAAATGCAATAAGAAAAATGAATGGTGTTTAAGTCAAAGGTAAAATGACTAGTTGCGGTCCAGTCTGAATGACTGGTCCTGAGGTCCAGTCTAAATGACTGGTCCTGACAGAAAAAACACCTGACATCAACAGGTTTACCGCCAGTGGATATCCCACCAACACCAGCACCATCATATCCATTACGGAGGCCCAAGTTCCCCATTCCAGTACCGACACTCACACCCCGTCCGTATTGTCCAGTACCGACACCAGCTCCGGCTGGAATACCGGCCACGTTAGCTCCATTGAGTCCTGCATCGCTTTGCAGACCCGACCCAAGCAATCCGAAGGTCTGGGCGGCCTCTTTTTCGGTGTGAATGACATTGGAAATTTCGACGATGGCGAGACACATGACGATGCTCTTAGTCGTGAACATGTTTGCAGTTTTGTTGTTTTGCGGTTGAAAGCACAGGAGCTGTTTATTATGAACTCAAATGAGAAAATTCGGAAATGAGCTTTGGACGACTTGAAATGTTTCGGAGCTGCTACTGTCGCTAGATCTCCCACATTATCCAAGCCATTGTGGACGATCGACACAAATATAGGACAGTTGACCAATGAACGAAATCATGATGACCAGCTTTGTCAAGAGGTGAACAGACAGAACAGAGGCGAGAATAAGAATTCGTTTCCACCACTACAGAAACTAGTAAGTACAATACAGTATGTAGATGATAAGACCGCAGACAGCAGATGGCAGATGGAGCGTGGTATACATCTCTGACAACGGAATCAGACGACTATAGGAACCATGGTACTATAATAATGGATGTACTTGAAACAGTTTGATCCATTCGTACACGACCCGTCACGATTAATCCGAAAATATAGCATTTGTCCACATGTGAGACTACTCGTGCGCTGTGACCTTTACCATCAGTCAGCAGCTTGTCAGCCATTACTGGTGCGGGGCTGGAGGAATCGATGTATTTTAATTAATAAGTATTGAGTGGGTCGAATCGGCATTATATTAAAAAAATAGCTCTATTTATAGCTTATCAACTCTGTTTTGGAGGTGTTAAAACTCTGTTTTGAAACTCTAAAATAGAGAGCAAAATTTCTGCAAGCCACAAATAAAACGTACTGTATTCCATTGAGCGTTGGAACTACAAAAGGAAGTCGCCAGTATAATTGGCAAGTTATGTTTCTCTGCGCACTTATTTCTATGATAGACACCCCTGCCGACGCATCTTCAAGTATATGCTCTTTATGGGAACATTATGACAAATCGACATGGTTAGCTACCACTGGGTCTGCCCGATTTGCAACGCGCCCAGGTTGGCTTCTCTAGAGCATGCATCTGCTTGTGTTGTTTATTTTTGTGACTCGCTTTCATTGCATTGGAAATGTGCTTCAATCAAAAATGTGCAACGGCTTCGAGGCTTTTTTGCTCCGCCACCTGCACACCAAAGATGTCCAGCATAAGGAAGTCGCGCAACACGGGCAAATTACACATGCGACGATCAAACAATTGTAATAGCGTCTCCAGCGATCGCTCTAGCTGAGCTCGGCGCTCCTCCAAAGCATCAGCTTGTGTCACGCGAAACCACGTCTTGGCTGGTAATTCCCACTGAAAATTGTCTGCGTCATCTGAGGCTGTAGTCTTGCTCTCCTCATCGTCTCGTTGAGCACAGCAGCGAGCCGCAAACCCACTCGCAAGCTGCTTGTTGACTTCGCTAGCGCACGCGACAAATTCGGAGAAGCGGCGCTCTATCTGAAACGTGTGGCACGGCTGGTCGCATGTCGCCAGTTCAAGCGTGTAAGTGACAAAGCCTTCGCACGTCACTTGGAAGGCCGAAATGTGTAAGGTAAATGTTTTGCAGTCCGCTTCTGCATGTGACAGTGTCTTTCGAGAGCAACTGTACGCCTGTCCTTCAGATCGCGGCAAGAAGGCAGAGCAGAAGTCAGGCATTGTAGGGCGGCACACGAACACGAGACCGTCCTCGAGCTCGTTCTGGATCTGTGACACAGTCTTTTCATCAATACTTGGATTTCCTCCAGATTCGACGATCTGTACGCGCTTGGCGTCTTCGTCGCTGTCGCACTCGGGTGTGGGGGACCCAGTAAGACGGTTAGCTGCGCGCAGGGCGGCACGTTTACGTCGGCTGCGCGCTCGCTTGCCAGAGAGTATCGGACGCTTGTCGCTAGCCATTTGGTTGAGAGGTTGGAGTGATAGTAACCGTAGCGCCGACTTAACGACAAAATGGTAAATGACGAAGGAACACTGACGTGTCGGATGTTGAAGCGGCGATAGTGAAGCCAAGTTTGCAACCTGACAAAGATTCTGATAATTGTTTTCTCAGGGCCAGGGCTATGTAACCATCGTCTATGCCAAAATCAGTTAAAATTTCTGCGGCTCAAGATATCATTTGGATGATATTCTCCTAAAAAGTGGTACCGTAAGCGGCAAATTCAAACTCTTCAACTCCAAGAAAGTTGTTAAGTTACTGTAATAGCACCTCTTTGATTAAAATTATGAATGGATATTATTCTATCACGTCGCATTTTATCCACTTGAATTAAGTTCACTCTCACGCCCACTGAGACCCCAAGGCGCCAGCGTCACTAGCTCCTCACCCGCGGTCGGGTGGATAGCAATGCAGTTGTCAAAATCTGCTTTTGTGGCGCCCATCTTTACCGCTACACCAAAGCCTTGCAAGATCTCGTCGGCCGCCATACCAATCATGTGCAGACCAACGATCTTTTCCTCTCGGCCGGCACACACAAGTTTCATCGCTGTCTTAGGCTTGTCTTTCGGTATCCCGCTCTCCTCATCAATCTCGTTAATTAAACCGTAGAACATGTTCACAAAAGAGCTCGTGTACACTTTGATGTCGTTGTCACCGTAAGTGCGTCGGGCCTGCTCTTCAGTTAGCCCGATCATGCCGATAGGAGGATGGCTAAACACAACCGTCGGGATATTCTCGTATGAAATTTTGGCGCCCTTCAAACCTCCAAACAATCGATCCGAAAGCCTCCTTCCAGCTGCAATGGCAACTGGTGTCAGCGCAGGAGTGCCACACACGTCACCGACTGCAAATATTTTACTGTTTGACGTCTCCTGAAACTCATTTACTTTAATAAACCCGTGCTTATCCGTTGCGACGCGCGCCTTATCAAGATTAAGATTAGATGTCAGAGGCACACGACCAGCAGCATAGATCACAACATCAAAGCCGCTGTGCTTCGAACCATCGGACAGCACCAAGGTTTTAGAGCCATCAGCTGCTTGCTCCACACAAGAAACATTACTGTGAGGTTGCACACGTACACCATCCTTTGCCATTGCATCCTTCAAAGTAGTGCGCACGATATCCTACAGCAAGAGGTATGGGTTATACGCTATCTTATTTCAATCTTCTAATCGCACATACATCAAAGGTACGAAGCACGCCCTCCTTGCGGCAAAAAATAAACGTCTCCGAGCCCAGCGCATTAAGAACCCCTGCTAACTCGACGGCGATGTATCCTGCGCCAACGACTGCCACCTTCTTCGGCAATGACTCCAGCTCGAAGAATCCATCCGAATCGATGCAGAACTCTTTACCTGCCCATATACCAATAAGCTCTTTCATGGAGTTAGCAATATATTTCTAGCAGATACAAACCCAAAATGTCGGGGATGAGAGGTTTGCCACCAACTGCAATCATTACATTCCGTGCTAGAATCTCCTTGCCGTCAACCTCTACATTACCCTTTTCATTAAATTTCGCCGACCCCCGAATTAAATCAACCTTGGAATTTACCAAGTTCCTGTACTCGCACATATCATGATGGATTCGGTATAAAGTCGAGACATTTCTAATGACAGCATTCAAACTAGTCGCCCCACCTTTCGTAAATATCATTGAGACGCATAATGTAGGCGTCACGACGAGCTTTGAGTTTAGCCCAATCGAAGTGCATTCGCTCGCCCAGATTACCACCCGTCACTATATCCTCAAATCCGTAGTGAAGAAGGTGGTGACGCGTTTTGTGGGCCATGTCTGCAGCAATATACATAATCTTCTTGGGCACGCAGCCCACGTTGACGCACGTGCCACCCAATCGCGCCTGCTCCACAACAGCTACGCGCGTTCCTGGGTAAGTGGCAGCGCGGCGGGCACTAGCCATACCCCCACTACCAGCACCTAAGACCAAATAGTCATATTCCGTCTGAAGAACGTGAGAGGTGCTTAATTCTCGACTTAGACGACCTCGGAAGGCCAGCTTGGTTAACACGTTCGTATGAAACATTTGAATCTATAATATTTTGAAGGTACAGATATGTCTGCAGACATCAATTTTTGAAGTTTATAGTGGTCAGATAAACGCGGAGTTTCGGGGATTGGGCTTCAGTCGTGTGCTCTATCTGGAAACTCTTGCTTCGCTGCACGAAAAACAAATACGTGTGTGTAAGGTAGTCTATTTAGTGATGATTAACTATTAGCTATTAGGAATAAACTAAAAGATCCCGGTAACGCGTACACTAGATCTGCATCTCGTTCCATGACTGGACTAATATGTTTGTCGAGCCTACTTCCCAATTGGCATCCAAGCACGCAAGTAGGACTCAGAAAGAAGGCCTCCGGGAAGCAAGTTTGCTGGCCCCTAGCCTTGGGCGGGAAGTCCCCCATTATGGGGCCAGGAGGAGGCCTTCGCTTCGTCGCGTTAGGTAAGGGAAGCAGCATGACGTGCGAGCCGTTAGGTGAGCAGTCCATGACGACCCCAAGGAAAAGGGCGAACAGCAGTGTCAATTAATAGTTGCCCGCCCAGAAAGGACTGGTGTAAGGCACAAAATTTCTTTCATTAGTCTCTACACGCTTCCGAGTCAACGACTTATTCGCCGCAAGTGCTCCCAGTTCCACGGAAGTGAACTACCATGGAGATCGTGATGGCCGTTGAGATCCAGTACCAGATTGTATTTGTACGTACAAGCACGACCGGATATCTCTTCGTTTAGGGTAAAATTCAGGTCCTGTATGCGTAGTTTCCTTCAAGAAGAGCTCAGAATGTCCGTCCCATAAGGAGATGACAAGATCAGTGTCAAGGCGTATGCACGATGGCGTAAAACCTCCGGGTGAGATCCGGCCGCCTGTGCCCGCCCAATGTCCCTTGTCCCAGTAGGATACAGTACTCGAAGATAACCGCAGTCACCTGTCGCCAAGTTTTGTTTGTGTTTGGGGATATTAACCCCGGAGTTGGTCAATGAGTCCTCGAGCCCTCTTTGATGTATCTCCCGTGACGTCTGAGGAACCAAATTGGCAGAGTGAGAAGTAGATTGGAAAAAGGTTGAGTCATGATAGAAAAGATCAAACACCAAAGACAAATAGATATTAGCGTTAAGGCAAATAGACTGCATCTCTCTATATGTTAGTCGGGCCTATCCGGTAAACTGTTTCCATCTTCTTCCAGACATTCTAGCGCCACTTGCAAGTACATACCTTGTATACGCGTTTGTGACCTTCTTCTTTCGAATTCCGCTACCGCGGAAATTTGCGCAATTGCGTTCTTTCGTATACTTTTCGTATACTTGTGGGCCTCCCATCGCTCGCTTTTGTGGATCATTTGGTTCCGTAGTCTCCGTAACCACGCTGTTATGAAAGGAGCTAATGCCCACCAAATCCGTCTCAATGGCGCGAAAACATCCTTTGTTTGATGCATCGGTAATCGCTGTAAATTTACTCCTCAACGTTGCCGATATAGCTGCAGCCGTTCTGGTTGATATCGCAGCTCGATATTCATGCGCAGCTGTTAATTCCACCTGAACTCCTACCTGATCCGAGACCAACCTTCGCAATAGCTCCGCCGCCCGTCTACAGCCCACACAATAAGTTTACCCCTTTCCCCTGTCCCGTACACTCCTAATCGAGTGAACAAAATGTCTCCTGTAGATATCCGTTGTAGTAGACGTTGAGCTGTTGAGTGGCTACTATGTACTGAGCCCACAGCTGGTAGTCGGTTAGCATACGTGAATGTGTCCAGAGCTGTCGTTGGTGCTGGGTTTGAACCAGCCTCGTCCAGACGACTTGCTGCCATTTCAGTCCCCAGAGCTCCAATAATTTCGGAATGTCCTTCATGACTTGTTTGTGATCTACCCCTATAAAATTGCGACGTAGTGCCCGTAATCCGGTTACAGAACCGTTAAGTCTCCACGGATAACTATGAATTGTTGGATGGGCCTAAAACATAAGGCCCTTGTATCTGTTTGGTTCCTCAGCTCCCATCACGCTTTAATTCCGAGCTGTTGGGCTTCATCCCAATGAAGACCATCCTGTCGCTGTGGCATTTGATATACCTGTCCGGATTGTCTGTGTATCCCTTGTATCTTTCTGCTTCCAAAGTAACTGCATGTGACTGCCTCCCGTTCCCTGGGGACCACACATAGTTGTAATTTTATCTCACACCCTATGTACGTACCTATTGGCGAACATAATATCATCGGTACTAACCACCGAATCTCTTTGGTTCGTGTATGACCTCCACTGGTTGTCCTCTGTACGTTTCATCGAAATAGGTGAAGTGCTATTCTATGTATGTGGAGATTTCAAAATTACATGATAATTGTAAACCCGCCATGCTTCAGTATACCTGTCTGACGGCTCAATCAACCACATCGACGCCTTTTTCACTGCCAAAGTGTGAACTGCTGCGGTGATCGCCATGAGTCCGATCCCCCAAGCCTTACTTGGCTTGTGTACTAGTAATGAAAAATGTTATACCTTGTGACGTCTGCTCCCCCAAATTTCTTCCAAACAAAATGTTTTTGAATTTTTACCAAACTTCTCAATACCTGAGGGTTTCGGTGGAATATTTTCGCTGTGAACAGAATTGCTGGTATGACGACTGCATTGTAAACGTGCACCCTTTCCTTCACTGACGTTCCACAGTTGTTCGCCGTGACTAACCTCCGGTGGATTGCCTTGATACGTACTGCCCAGTTCCCCAGTTCTTCTACTATAATGGTCCTGTACCAACCTGATACCCTAGATATCTAATGGTTTCTCCTTTTTTACTACTGGTACACCATCACAAACCGGTATGTCGATAGCTGTATTTAGAAATATTAAGTTGCACTTCGCTTTTTGAACTTTCAAACCCGACATTTCACCGAAAGCTTGAACAATTTTCATAATCGCGGGTACGTGTGTGTGGTAAAGCGATCAGAAAATATTGAGAATGAAGTGGACCACACGTGGCCGTTGATTGGTGACGATGGAACACCCATCAACATAAGACGGTTGATGGGTGGGAAAGGCCGATCGCATTTACGATGAAAGGGTGGCAGACAACGGGTATTCGCGATGTGAAGAAATCCGCCAGGTACTGTCGTTACGCCCAGTCCCAGACACTGATGGAACGGTGGAGATCACGATCATGATCATGATTACTGAGTGGAGTTCCCGTGGATGTACAACGAGTGGAAATACAGCAATTGGTGACATGACGTGTCAGGGAGAGTCATCTAGCCGATCTACGAACTGTGTAGTTGTTGAAGGGGATTATGACACGAAGTGTCGGCTCGATCGGCAAGATATGAAGATCAGATGTGGAGTGAAATGGGGCATGTGGAATAGCGAGTTGTATGAGTGATGATGACCGATGGATTTATCCGAGGATGACGTGACAAGGCCCGATTAGGCCCGATCAGCCGAGATCAGTGTGATATGGTTGCCCTGACGGGGTATGAAGGTCGGAAGTATGGCTGAGCAGATGAATGAAGTCGTGGTGATGGTGACCCAGAGAGTTCCCGAGGTGATCAAGGGCTGATCGCCCTGATCACCGCCTGATCACCCAGCTGATCACTATGTCGATCGTGATCGGGGCTGATCAGCCTCTGATCAGCGTCCAGACGCGAAGGCAAGTAAAGTTCTCTATTAAGTCGGGCTGGATGTGAAGTGAACAAGTGTCAGAAGGGCAGATCTCAAGTGGTTTCCAAGTTGTTTATCGAAGATCGGGGTCGTTTGAAGATCGTTATAGGAGTCGGGTCGTGATCAAGGCAGAAGTGGTACAGATCAGCTTGAAGATGCAGCTAGGATGGGCAAGGTCGTGCTATGCAACCGTTCGACGAAGTGAATAGGTTCGAAGTATAAATCAGGCATGAGTTGGTGTATGGTACACTAGGTATAGGACATTGCATATATAATAACAGGTTTTGATTTTCCCCCTAAGCAAAGAGTCGCTCCGCCACGTGTTGCGGTCATTGGGAGCACAGGGTTGACTAGTCCCCTCTTGCTCAACTAATTCCCGGTTAAGACAGCTTAGACGCATTTTGGCTTACCGGAAGACCTTCGACGGGTTTGTTTAGGTGATCAAGCCTCACCGCCCACGCCCACGTGTTTAGAACACGTTATTGATATTGGAAAAGGTTTTGTGGAGATAACGTTTGTGGATTACTGTGGAAGATCGTGGTTTGATCGCGTTTTCTTGGTTTCTTATTATCTCTCTCTCATTGGCTAGCCTGATCGGACGAACTTTACCGATCAGTGCCTAGATACTGATTAAGTATCGACCCCAACCCGTTCTCCGGTGAAAATTTCCACCCGAGGACACCCCCCCGTCTCGAGAAGGTCATCCCCACCGACCTGATCAAGATCATCGTTTCGTCACCGAGTCCACCTACGTGAGTGTAACCACCCCCGATCAA
>MIQA02008301.1:0-10414 GCA_001887855.2 Sclerospora graminicola | reverse complement strand
TATTGCTCGTGACACGAGACACATACAGCATCGAATACCAACCCAATGTGCCTACCACGATCAATTGCACCAGCACGAGAAGTTCAAACAGCTTCTCTGTTGCAGACGGGCATTGCTCGTCATCTAGGTTACCTTCTCCTTCATCGTCTTCTTCCTCGAGAATGGCGATTGCTAGCGCGCCGACGATCTCGCGCGTGAGCTGCTCTCTTTCGCTAGATGTTGGCATGCCGAAATGAAGGCTTCTTTCCCGGTGTGTCTAAATATCGAGATGTATTGTAGACAAATAAGCAGAGAAAAAGGGGTATGTCGAGGGACGTCTGATTGTTTTGGCCAAAACTGCTGGTTTCGAAGCCAATTTTTGGCTGATTATTTGGGCTCATTTTCCTTGGTTTGGCACCCCCTATTAGGCAGTCGCACCGACCTCGGTTGGTGCAGTGGTTAAGGCCCTGCCCCCGGGACCGGGAGATTGCGGGTTCGAGTCCCCTAGGGACGAAAATCCAAAGTCGAACCAACTTGGTTGGATTGTAAGTATAATGAGACGTATTCAACCCTATTAGGCAGTCGTCCAAAACTGTATGGGGATCTGGCAAAAAGCAAATTGGGTTTTCTTGCAGCATACAAAATTCAAGATAAACCAACCAAGTAAGTACCATGTTGAAACCGCGAAGGGCGGCATGAGTTTTGCATCTTTTGATCGGCACTCAGTTGAGGTGCCGATGCAGATATGCATGCTGAAGCTCGTGTTGTTGCTTGTGGTGTCAATCATGTTCTTATTACCGGATTGTGATTGAAACGACGTGCTCAACGCAGCAGCATTTTATCCATCGGAAGGCTACCCGTGCGTCGATAGGTGCTTCGATCAGCAACTTTTGTGCTAGAATCTGGTTTAAAGATGTGTCCGAGTTTGGGGCAGTGATTCAAGATGACGGTAGATTGTGGTGGAGGATGTGAGTAATATGAAGTGAAAATCAGTGAACTACATGAAAAAATATTTGAAAGAATAGGGGCGTTTTTCTAATGATACAATAATTATAGCCTGCCGACTATCCAAACTACTAAACGTGACACATAAAGCAGCAGTCTCTTTTGTGTGAAATATTTGTATTAGGCATTCTGTACTTTTCCTCAACACACTACCTACTTTTAAGAGGCCTGCACAAACTGTCGAGACATTGGATTCTCGGCGTTGCAGATTCGGAAGAAGGGGAGAATAAGACCACGAAGGAAGAATGGAGTTATAGTAAAAAGTAAAAAGTAAAAAGAAAAAAGAAAAAGGGAAAGGAAAATTGTATTAAATTAAGTAAACGTGGCGCTCTATGAGCGCTGAGTGGTTTGTGACCATTAGTTTAGGACAGAGAGGAAAAGTATGGATAAAACCTCTCTAGGAGAATAATATAGACAATTTAGGAGTTTTACACTGTATCTGTCATTAAGGGCCACACTCCCCCTGACACTTATTGCCATATGTGCATATGGGACGAAATCGATAAATAGGTTATTTGCATTTAGTCCAAACTTTAAACAGAAATGTACTCGTTCTCAACCGAAGCGTTTTTGACGCATGGGTCGCTACACGCACTGCGATTGGTCAGATGACAAATACAAAAATGAGGCGTTCGGCGCACACATGCGTCAATTGACTTTTAACCAATAATTTTGCTTTGGTCTACTCAGATATGGGTTACGACACCGAGTGTTCACCGCTATTATAACCAAAAACAATTGATCGCCGTCACTGTAAACGACGCACAGTCACAGCCTTGAAGGACGTGCTGTCTCCAGGATTTACTCAGAAATAGCACTACTATCAAAATAAATAAAATCCCGCTTCGTTCACGTGAAAATATTATTCTGCACGAATGGCTACGAATCAAAGGTTTCGTGGAGCTACAGACGATGACATTTCTTGCATGATCATCGTCATCGCTACATTTATCTATGTACAGTGCCCTACAAATAATACTCGTGATTTCGAGATTTCACCAACATTTCCGACCCATTTTTTTCACTTTCAACCCCCATTGCACAACAATTATTGTGCTTTGCAGCTATTTTGGCAAATACAACCTCTATTTTTGACTTATGGAATTTATACAAGTCTAAAATAAAATTGAGACATGTGCAAAATCGAGCTCGAACTCCACAATAAAAGTAGAATTATGCCAAAATAACTCGGTTTTGATGATGTCGATGCCGAATTGCACTGTACCCACGCAATTCGGATCTCTGGGTCCGAAAAGAGACTTCTCGTTACTTACTTAAGTAATTAAATTGGCTGGTTTTGCGCCGGGATTAAAACGGAAATTTTAATGGCTAGGATTATCGCGATGTTTTTTACATTAATACAAACACCAAATAAATTACACGGAAACAAGTTCAAACAGGATTCGAGCGGCATGACTTTATGTTTAGTTAATGGTAGACTAGTTACCATCGTTTCAAAGACTCATTTAATAAAAAGAGACAGCATCTCCACTTCATCATAAATGCCTATGACTTTTTTTTCTCCTTTTCAGCGAACGGAGCCCTCGGGGTATCTATCTGGGGCTTTAGTGTCCTTGAAGGACTTCTAGGAAGCAGGGCTATTAAAGGTAGTATTACATAGTGATGTAACTCCAGTAATTTCCTGGCGATTTGGATGCCTGAGTACATAAGTATTTGATAAATTGATCCGTGGATAGTGATCCTAGTTACGACTGTATCGTGTCGTCTCATTACAACATAAATGTGTTTTTTCATACTTATATTATAATTCGGAATGAAAAAATCCCGATCGACTGATGACAATATACCCGTTTTAACGTTGACCAATTCCGCTTTCGCTTCGTGCGCCTTGATATTTTCCATCGTGGTGAAGCCAATATTAATCAAAGCTTTCTTGACTAACGATAAACAAGTTGCAGCATCTCCGACTCCACGAGATTTCTCCAGCATGTCGGACACACATGGCAAGTAGTAATTCACCACTCTTTTGCATCAGCTTAAAGTTTACCCGCGGCATCTCGCTCACGGATCGTCATGAAGACACGAGAACCAAATCTTATGTACAAAACATTACTGTCACAATCGAACCAACATGTTTTGTTCAGGACCTAAAAATACAGTAATCAAGAAAACTACAGCGTGATAGACCCCTAAATCGTCCAATGGATTCCTTCTACTGCTTCAAGCACCCACGAATGCAGCGATAGTTGACCAAACATTACGCTAATTTTCTATTCTTGAGTGTTGGCTGTTCTTGCGATTCCTCACCGACGTACTTGCGAGTTGCTTTCGTCGGCACATTCTCTTCGGCTATGTCTTTCATAGTTGAGTCCATGTCTTGCCGTATCAGAGACTCCGTCACATGTTTGTCAACATTCTCTTCCGTCACAGCTTCGAATACCTCATCAGAGATTGGCAACGTTCTTCTATTCAAGTATTCACTTCCAAAAGCCATTTTAGCAACATCCGCGACGTCTAGATTAAGTTCCTTATGATATTGCATAAGCCAGAGCATCTTCCCAAAAACCTTCCAACTCGGATGTGAAAACCTGCGAACCTGGCTGTCCATTTAGTGAATTCCTTTTTGTCAATGATTTCCATGTCTAGCTCCTTAAACAGATTTATCGGTAGCACACGACTGTAACCAGTCTTACTCCCAGCTTTTTCAAATAATACTTTCCCAAGAACCAACCACTCGAGATTGTTTAGGCTGAATATATTCAAATCAGAATCTAACGCTTTCGTAACGAATACAACACCATCGATATCGATTCCTAATTGTTCCATCCGTGTAGCAAGTACTTTGTTGTGCTCTTTAATTTGAGATACATCGATCATATCTGCTTCATGTTCAGTGCGAGGAAGAGATCCATCGGCGTTCTTTACTAACGACGTGAACGATTTGATAGCAAAAGGTTTTTGCTTCAATTTCCGTGAGTCAATGTCTTGCCGTATCAGAGACTCCATCACATCTTTGTCGATGGTCTGTTCGGTCACAACTTTTATTACGTGATCAGAGATCGGCAACGTTCTTGTTTTCAAGTATTCGCTCCCAAAAGCCATTTTCGCAGCATCTGCGAGGTCTAGATTGAGTTCATTATGATGTTGAATAAGCCAGAGCATTTTTCCAAATTTTTTTTCATATCTGACGCCAAAATGTCTTACCCTCCATTTCCATTTATTGAATTCCTTTTTGTCAGTGATTTTCATGATAAGCTCCTGAAACAGTTCTTCCACGCTCAAACTCCTGTAATCAGTATGTAGTACGCAAAGGAGTTCTGCGCAATGCCAGTGGCGTGCTCAGCCTTATTACCCGCGTAATGGGCCAACCGGCTCCGGCAAGTCTTCACATAATAAACGGTTGATTTCTACTTGTATCGTCTGCGAAGGAGGCGTTTTGAGACAGATGGCAGCTCCGCTCGTCCTCATCGACCACTAACACGTTGTCAAAACGGCAAATCGATTTAGTGGGTTGAATCGGCATTTTAATTTATAATTAGCTCTAATTCATAGCTCATTGGCCCGAGTTTTAAAGGTGTCGAAACTCTGTTTTGAAACTCTAAAATAGGGAGCAAAATTTCTGCAAGCCACAATACCAAGTAAACATCATCTAAGTCTTAATAACGTATAAAGCTATTGACATTTCAAGTATGCTCAGAAAATTTTGTTCTTCTCGCCTGTCAACTGGTGGATAAATAGGGTATCTACCAACGAGTGTGGCCGCCCTTTGCTTTGATGACTGCGGCCATGCGTTCTGGCATTTGGGCAACTAACGCTTCCAATTTTTTTGCGTTAATCCCTTCCCATTCTTCAAGTAGAGCTGACTTCATCTGCTCAACGTTCTTTGGGATGTTTCGGCGGCGCTGCACAGCATCTTTCATCAGCTTCCAAACGTTCTCAATGGGGTTGAGATCAGGTGAGTTTGCGGGCCACATCAGCTTTTCGATCTGCCTCAATTCCCACCACTCTTTTGGTGCTTTAGAGCGGTGGACTGGCGCTCCATCCTCCATCAAAATACCGCCGGAAACCTTGCCGAGAATGTTGAGCAAAACCTTGTCATAAACAATCTCAACAAAATCGGCCGCGTTGCGTCTTCCCGGCGGCATGATGACCAACTGGGACTTCTGGTCATTGGCGAAGGCTCCCCAGACCATCACCGATGTCCTCCCGGACTTGAAGGATGGCGTCAAGCAGGCTGGCGAGTACTTTTCGGCTGCTGTTTGCCAGACATGGACAGTGCGTGAATTCAGCCCAATTTCGAAGGTTGATTCATCCGTCCATAAAACCTTTTTCCACTGATCAACTGTCCAGTATTAATGCGCCTTGGCGAACTCGAGCCTCTTCTCTTTGTGCTTGAGCGTCAAAAAGGGCTTCTTGACGGCTACACGGCTGTGGAGCCCCTCAGCGTGCAGCGTGGTGCGGACTGTGTTGTAGTGAACTTTGGTCGGCATTTCGTTCGTGATGTCCACAAGCGATGCTCGTCGATTTTTTTTCATGGAGCGCACAAGTGACCGAACGTCGCGTTCCTGAAGAGACTTGGACCTTCCGCGTCGCTTTGGCGTCGTAGGGTCCTTTTGAAGTTTTTTACGTGAAATTACAGAGTAGACCGTGGACACGGGTACCTGCAGCTGATTGCTGATCTGAACACCTTTCACCCCACTGCTTGCTAAGGCAATGATAG
Source organism: Sclerospora graminicola (assembly GCA_001887855.2). Lineage (NCBI taxonomy): Eukaryota > Oomycota > Peronosporomycetes > Peronosporales > Peronosporaceae > Sclerospora > Sclerospora graminicola. The sequence continues at coordinate 4,749 of MIQA02008301.1, read as the reverse complement.
AGGCTTGTTGCGCCTCACTCAGCTGCTTCCCTGAGCGTTTTTGCGGCGTGGCGTTGCCTGGTGTGGCCATGGCATCTGTTCAAAGTTTGGGGATTTTTTTTGTTGGTGAGTGGGGGAATGAAAATCACGAGTTTTATTTGAAGGGCACTGTACAGCAACGACTACTCACAGGAGAAAAACATTCTGGTGCGGGGAGCGGATATCTGGCTTGACATGCTGAAAACCTTCTCCACGAATCAGAGTTTCGTCGGTACTATAGAATGAGTTACATATCGTTTGAAACGTTTCTCCGTGTGGTCGGTGTATATTTGCACATAGATTATGATCAGACAGTCCGCCGAGCGTCATGGTCCCGCCAGTTTCGCCGGCAGGCATGCTACAGTGTTGTCTTTCATGGCTTGCCGGCGGAAGCCATCATCACAGACGTGTGATCACTGGTGTTATTCGTGCAGCGTTTTATCGTATTGTTTATCGTGTGATGTATGCAATTAAAGATGCCGCGACCCTTCGAATTCATTTTCCTGCAGCTGCAAGTGCGATGGTGCTTTCGGCAGACGAGTTTCGTCAGCAGAGCGACAATGGGATAATTGAAGGATGAATTGGTGCCATCGATGGTTGGCTATGCCCCATTCGTGTGCCAAGAATAAGTGAGTGTGGACGTGTTACAAGCTTTTTTTCAGGTCACTATCAGAAATATGGTCTTAATGTCCAGGCATGCGTGGACCATCGATCGCGATTTACCTCGTTCACGGTTAGCTCGCCTGGTGTGAACGATTCGCTTGCTTTTCAACGCTGGCATCTAAGCAAGTTTCTAACGACTATTAAGGGAGCTACTTCGTTATAGATGACAATGCATATGTGCAGGGGTAGTTCTTTATGACACCATTCAACAAAGCGCAAGTCCAAGGGCAGCCAGAGCGAGAAAACTACAATTTCTATTTAAGTCAGCTCAGAATCAGAGTCGAAATGGCGTTTGGACTACTGGTCAACAAGTGGCGTATTCTGAAACAGCCGCTATGTGTGAGGTTGCGCCATTGTTGGATTGTGATTTCCGCGTGCATGCGACTTCACAATTTTTGTATCAACCACCATCCCTCGGAAGATGAAACTCATTCATTGGGTGCACTCCGTTCAATGCTCCAAAAAGTTCAAGTGTGGAACAATGGCGATGCCAACGACGACGACAGGAGCGTGGTCGAATTAAGTGATGGATCACATGTTCGACTCATGGGTGAAAAAGTACGGCCAATGCTAGTTGCGCACATAGCAAGCCATAACATGCATCATCCTGCAAGAATATTGCTCGGAATGAATGACGTGCAAATCTAAAAGGGTTTCCGTGACTCGGTGAATGGAAACAATTGGACAATGCACATATATCTAAAAAAATGCATATGTATCGTAGGTGTCAGCATGGTCAGAAACGGTGTATGGATCAAGTTACTTGTGTGTAACTACCCAGAATGAAGACAAAGTGGTGTTCAATGAAAGAGTGAGTATCGACTTCCCCAATGGCGTCTACTATGTACAGATCATTCGCCTTGAAAACGTTGGATTGCACACGGTGTGTGTCACAGTGGAGGGGGAATTAGCGGATGATTAAGCACCGCTCGTACTCAAGACGCATGCGTACAAGTTCATGAAGCTGCATGAGTGTCCAGACTTGGAGAAAGGCCCCCACGATAATTTGTAATCGCGAACTACTATACGACGACGCATTTCTTGTAAACAATGTGCGTACAAAATAACATGGATGCAAAAGTGCGTACTTTTGAATCGTTAGACAAATGTCTTGAATGATACGGTGCATTGACACTTACAGCTCGTACCTTAATACATTTAGTGGTGGATCAAAACGTTCGTTAAGCACACTTTGTATCGCGAAGAGCGTAAAAGGCTTCTCCGGATGAATGCCGGGGTCATTATTTTGACTTTAATTTTCTACCAAGGCTCCTGTATACTATCCTGTCATGTTTTGCTTGCGGGTGCTTTTTTTCATGCAATGGTGGCATTCGAACCTAGCTTTGTCTTGACATAACCTTTGGTGTAGGACGATGCTATTCGGAGCAAGCAGAAGTGTTCTTAATTACTGCGTAATGTCCTATTTTCTTAACTTGACTGAACGTTGTTCTCCAAGTAACGTAACCATGTAAGCTCGTAGTGCACGCGAAGCATTGAGACGATTTTAAGATCAAGAGTATTGGTCTTGGCAACGTCTCCCCCTTGACACTGGAATATCATCATTTCTTCCAGAGTTGATAAACATAGCGCCTTTTGTACTTCTTTGTGCATCATGGCAGCAATTAGACCAATAAAATTGGTCGACTTGATTAAGGACATCTCCAAGGCATATTACGTAATCAAATTGTGCATTGCAATGTTGAGACGGATATATGGAAGGGGTTGTGCCAAAGCGCAATACACATTCAAAGCGTCTTCAGAGTATCCAGCTTAACCGTTCACCACTTCGTCCAACTCGGATTGTTCACTACTATTATTTTTTAGCGGGGGCGACGATTACGATCTATTGCAGCAAAGAAATGTTGTGCGAGCTGATACTCTACGCTCAAGTTTGACTGGGTCTTTCGTTAGCGACTCAGAAATCAACAGGCCTAAATATTCACGTCTACAAAGTCTTTGACGGTGTCAATCAGAAAAAATGGCACGGAGATCGTAAACTCGAGGGACGGTGCGATAGGCATTTTGGCAGGAGTAGGAAGCAGTGATTTTCAAACACTGCTTCGTAGTATCCCCATAGCACCAAAACATATTGCGACTGAGCACGCTCAGCATAAGCCTCTAACTCGCGAGGAAAATACCTTTTTTCAATGGCGCTTCTGTTGTGTAGTCGCTCTCAGAAATTCTCCCTGAGACGCGAACATCCACGGGGGGTCAGACGACTGACTGTCGGAGGGGGTACTCCGTCCATCTGAGAGGCATTCTTAACGGGATCATGATCCCCCCAAAAGACTGCCATCTGTTTTTGAAAATCGCCGTGAAATCGGTTTCGTTCCTAACGGGATCATGACCGGTCGCGAGCATAGCGTCGGAGTATTATTAGTAGGTACAAAATAACCAATCCTATTTGTGTTTAGTATTAAAGTATCTGGCTAATGTTTTACTTAACGGATCAAATAGATTCATCTGAATTGTTTCACCGTCACGCGTAAAGCCATAGTGGAATCCAATACATCATCTTCACGCAGCTCATGTTGCTTCTCAGGTTCCAACAAATGTCATCTTGCTGGTGATCATCAGATTTCGGTATCGTTGGGCTATCAGCAGCTTCGCCTTTGCTCATCAGCGTTGCTGCAGCTTCGTTCGAGAATCACTGTTTATTGAGAGAGAGATCAAACAGCATTTTTAGTACCAGTACATGTAGTATCTAAATTAGACCCTGTTTTGTCGGCGCCGACTCACATTTCATTCAAAGCTTCGTCAGCAAGCGGTAGGAATAGATCCGTGATCATTGAGTTTAGAATATATCTGATCCATAATATAGCACAAGAATCGACAGTGCCTACGTCATACGGCTTTTGGGATCTAGCAAATTATCCCCTCACATGTCTGTTGTAGAGTTTTGGACCGTTAAGTCAACGCTACTCATCGCTACATTAGTGAATTCCATACGAAACAATGACCGACGTCAGCACCTTATCAACCAGACAGAATTTTTATCAACGTACAGACTTAAGTTGACTAAAATTGGAGAAGTCAAGTTTTTTGTGTCATCATCGGTCTTGTACGTGTCAAAGAGGATGAGAAAGTTCTGTAGATAAACAGTTTTTAAACATCCTTTCCAAAAAGAAAAAAATAAGATAACCTTATCTACGCTTGAGCCTCGGAGCGCCAATACGAGCTTCTCAACCTTGACGTTCACAGCAAAATGTTATCCATTTGTATCCGTTTTTCGCCCGTATTGGAGCACTGATACGACACATTGAGATCCGAAATCATTAGAGTGACGTCTTGTGGTGACGGATACGCAACGAATATTTGGATTTGCGTTTGTACCCGACGCCAGCTTGACGGCACCCAGCAAAACTGCCACGAAACTTCGTCTAGTGGAGCACATGGCTGAGGATTTTATTGTTGAAATTAAAGTACCGGTAATGGAGCTCCCTTGCATATTTATTCGCTGCACTACAAAATTAAGGTATATTTAGCCAATAAAATGTTTTTCTCCTTATGAAAGGGTCATGATCCCATTTCGGGTCATGAGCCCATCTCGGATCATGAGCCGCATGTGCGTGGATGGGACAGGACATATATGGACTACTTTTAGCCAATAAGAGCGTATATTTCTGGCGGGATCACGGCTCATGATCCCGTTAGGAATGCCTCTGAGTCATGATCCGATCCGGCATCCGGCCGGCCGGATCGGTCACTTCCATCCGCTTGATCGTGACTACTCGGATGTTGCATGTTGAAAGCTCACCTTGTGTACCCGTCAGTACTAGCTGGTTTGCTCTCTTGGTGGACCCTAGCGCGGAAAGTGTAAATCTGTTGGATAGGGAGATGAGGGTTAGGACTAGGGGTAGCTCCTGGGCGGGAATCGTCACCGGGGAGCTCGTCGGGCAATATACTTGAGCTTTGTATAGTGCCGGCTGGACCGAGAATAATCAATCGGCTAGCTAAACCAATAACAATGAAGGGCGAATCCAAATGTGTATGTAAGGTAGATATAACTCCACACTCTTCCACAGAAGGCCAAAATGTCACCACTTCCCAATTCTTAATACCGTGTTC